>JACEIK010005246.1:25323-42777 GCA_018107945.1 Datura stramonium
ATACAATTTACATGAGAATGTACACACATTGTTGGACAAACAAGGCAAAAGCTATGCATTTGAGTATCAATTTGGCATATAAATATGCCCCTGATCAGTGCCATCTCGGCCTAGGCACGGTCAAAGAGGGCAAGCATCAGGCTCGAGGGGTCAGAGCAGTAGGCCCACAGATTCAAGTGTCCCAGCTTGTCGTAGATGTAGCCGAGGGCATGCAGGCCAGTTCTTGGCAGGTTCGGGTGCGTGTTTCGGGTGCGGGCAACCCGAACACATGCTTAGAGATTTTCCAACAGCTAGACAGGATCAAGTTGGGGGTTGTGGCCTATTTTCCAGGTCAGCAGCCCCACCCCCCGCTTAGCACATCAGGGGGCATCTTCCAGTGTAATTGGCGGTCAGCGCCAGAACAGATTCTATGCCCTAGCATCCCGTCAGGAGCCGGAGGTCTCCCCGGATATGGTTACTGGTATGTTACCAGTCTTTCATGTTGATGTTTATGCTCTGTTAGATCTAGAGGCCACCTTGTCCTTTGTGACACCTTATGTGGCTAGTAGCTTTGGAGTCAGTCCCGATGTCTTGTCAGAATCCTTTTTAGTTTCTACTCCTGTAGGTGACTTAGTTACAGCTAGACGGCTGTATAGAGATTGCCCAGTCTTGGTCCTCCATAAGGTCACCTCAGCAGATCTGATAGAGTTATCCATGACCGATTTCGATTTTATTCTCGCCATGGATTGGTTGTATTCTTGTCATGCCTCCATTAATTGTAGGACCCAGTAAGTGGAGTTCAAATTTCCAGGTGAGTCAGTATTAGAATTGATGGGTAGTTCAGCTGTGCATGTAGGTCGCTTCATTTCCTACCTCAAGGCTAGGAAGATGATTTCTAAGGGTTGCATGTATCATTTGGTTAGGGTCAAGGATGTTGAGTCCGATACCCCGACTATCCAGTCAGTTCCAGTAGTATGTGAGTATCCAGAGGTCTTTCCTGATGATTTGCCAGGTATTCCTCTCGAGCGGGAGATTGACTTCGGTATTGATCTTCTTCCCGGTATGCAGCCTATATCTATTCCTCCCTACAAGATGGCTCTAGCAGATTTAAAAGAGTTAAAGGATCAGTTAAAGGATTTACTAGATAAGGGCTTCATTAGACCGAGCCAGTCTCCATGGGGTGCACCAGTTTTATTTGTTCGGAATAAAGATAGTTCCTTTCGTATGTGCATTGATTATCGACAATTGAAAAAATTCACAGTCAAGAACAGGTACCCCTTACCCAAGATCGATGATTTGTTCGATCAGCTTCAGAGTGCTAACTGTTTCTCGAGGATAGATCTTAGATCTGGGTATCATCAGCTAAGAGTTCGGGAGAGTGATATCCCGAAGACAACATTCAGAACACGATATAGTCATTACGAGTTTGTAGTTATGTCTTTTGGACTAACGAATGCTCCTGCAACTTTTATGGACCTGATGAATAGGGTGCTCAATCCATATTTGGACATGTTCGTGATCGTGTTCATTGATGACATCTTGATATACTCTCGGCGTGAGGAGAAACATGCCGCTCACTTGAGGGTAGTACTTCAGGCCCTCAAGGACCGCCAATTGTATGCAAAGTTCAGCAAGTGTGAGTTTTGGTTGGACTCTGTGACATTCATGGGCCATGTGGTGTCTAGCGAAGGCATAAAAGTAGATTCGCAGAAAATTGAGGCGGTGAAGAATTGGCCCAGAACAGTGAATCCTTTGGATATTCGGAGTTTCTTGGGCTTAGCTGGCTATTACTGGAGGTTTTTTGAGGGTTTCTCATACATTGCAGCGCCTTTGACTAAGATAACTCAGAAGAAGGTGAAGTTTCAGTGGTCGGAGGCTTGTGAGAAAAGCTTCCAAGAGTTGAACACTCGACTTACTTCAGCACTAGTGTTGACCCTACTCGAGGGTAACGATGGTTTCGTAGTGTATTGTGATGCTTCCAGAGTTGGACTTGGGTGTGTGTTGATGCAGCGTGGGAGGGTGATAGCTTATGCCTCTCGANTTGGGTGTGTGTTGATGCAGCGTGGGAGGGTGATAGCTTATGCCTCTCGACAACTGAAGGTGCATGAGAAGAATTACCCGACCCATGATCTTGAATTGGCTGCAGTGGTGTTCATATTGAAGATATGGAAGCATTACTTGTATGGGGTCCACGTGGATGTATCTACGGACTACAAGAGCTTTCAATACGTGTTCACACAGAAAGATCTAAATCTTCAGCAAAGGAGGTGGTTGGAGTTACTTAAGGACTATGAGATGAGTGTCCTTTACCACCCGAGGAAGGCTAATATGGTTGTGGATGCGCTTAGTAGGCTTTCAATGGAGAGTGTGTCTCATGTGGATGAGGGGAAGAAGGAGTTGGTGAAAGATATTTACCAGCTTGCAAGGCTGGGAGTTAGATGGATCGACTCGACCGGTGGCGATGTTGTTGTACATAACGGGTCAGAATCATCCTTGGTGGTTGGCGTCAAGTCTAAGAAAGATGAGGATCCAATTTTGAGGAAGCTGAAGGAAGATGCAGAGTCAAAAGGTGGAGGTTTTCTCCCAAGGGGGAGATGGTGTGCTACGATATCAGGGTCGTCTATATGTCCCAGATGTTGATAATTTGAGAGTTCAGATATTATATAAGGCACATGGTACCTGATATTCTATTCATCCAAGATCCACGAATATGTATCGGGACTTGCGAGAAATCTATTGGTGGGATGGTATGAAGAAGGATATTGCGGAGTTCGTAGGGAAATGTCCAAACTGTCAGAAAGTGAAGGTTGAGCATCAGAGAACCGAAGGCGTACTTCAGGATATTACCATCCCCACTTGGAAGTGAAAAGAAATCAATATGGTCTTCATTACAGGCTTACCCCAGACTCGTAGGCAATATGACTCCATTTGGGTTATCGTGGACAGGTTGACTAAGTCGGCTTATTTTCTACTGGTAAAAACTACCGACTCGGCAGAGGATTATGCCAAGTTGTACATATGGGAGTTAGTTTGGTTTCATGGAGTTCCTTTGTCCATCATTTCAGATAGAGGTACCTAGTTTACGTCTCAGTTTTGAGGTCCTTTCAAAAGGGACTTGAGACTCAAGTCAAGCTCAGTACGACCTTTCATCCGCAAATAGATGGCCAAGCCGAGCGAATAATCCAGACTCTTGAGGACATGTTGAGGGCATGTGTTATGGATTTTAAAGGTAGTTGGGATGATCATTTTCCCTTGATTGAGTTTTCCTATAATAACAGTTACCACTCTAGTACCCAAATGGCACCTTTCGAGGCTCTTTAGGGGCGAAGGTGTAGATATCCCATCGAATGGTTTGAGGTTGCTGAAGCAGCTATGATAGGCCAGATTTGGTACATGAGGTGATGGTGAAGGTCCAGCTGATAAGGGACCGGTTGGAAACCGCTCAGAGTTGTCAGAAATCATACGCTGATGTGAGGAGAAGAGATTTGGAGTTTGATGTGGACGACTGGGTGTTTCTAAAGGTATCTCCCATGAATGGAGTCATGCGGTTTGGGAAGAAAGGGAAACTCAGTCCCCGCTATGTTGGTCCCTACCAGGTTGTGAGAAGAGTTGGTAAGGTGGCGTATGATTTGGACTTGCCATCGGATTTATCTTTGGTTCATCCTGTCTTCCATGTGTCGCTTTTGAAAAAGTGTTTGGGTGATCCAACCTTGGTAGTCCCGGTAGACAGCTTTGAGGTAAAAGACAGCCTCAGTTACAAAGAAATCCCGTTGAAATTTTGGATCGCCTGGTTTGGAAGTTGAGGAACAAAGAAGTATCTTTGGTTAAGGTACTATGGAGAAATTAGCACGTTGAAGGAGCTACATGGGAAGCCGAAGCGGATATAATGGCTAGATACCCACAATTCTTCTCTACCGGCTAAGTTTCAGCTTGAGGTATCAGTTTTGCTCTCAAAATCTAATTAGTTTTCATGGTTGAACTATGTGCGTAAGTTTCTTTTATGTATGTGGATGTGTGTATGATTGGTGAATCCAGTTCAGCTGTATAGTTGGAAATGAAGGTAGTCATTCCGTCGGTTTTCGGCTTAAATGATCAGTATTTGATTATGATAATTGTATGTTCTATTTTATAATTGTTTCCTATATTCGAGGATGAATGTTCCCAAGGGGGATATATTGTAATACCCCCGAAGTGGTTAGGAATAACTTGGGGAGTTAAGAATTCAAAGTGCAGAAATCTAGGAAAAATGTTGAAGGACGAGCCATAGAACGACTCATGGTAGCAAACCACGAGCCGTTGTATGTGGTCGTAGTGTGAAGCCAGGCCTAGTTGTAGGGTGGACCATGGGCGTCAGAACGACCCGTTGTGAGGAGGCACGAGCCGTTGTTAGTTGTCGTGGGAAGGAAGTGGATCTGGGTAGTGGCTAAGACGGTTTGAAACCACGGTCCATGGTTTGGAAGGACGACTCGTCCTGTCGAGCCATGGGTTCAAATCAGAAACCGGGAAGTTGGTAGTCTAGACCATGGGAGTTTACCATGGGTCATGGTATCTTTCCACGGTCTGTTGGTTCAATCGTGGGATCGTGCAGGTTTTTTTGCAATTTTAGTAAGGGAATTTCTGTCATTTCCTAGTCCTAAGGCCTTATACTACGTCGTTTAGGGATCGTTTTTAAAGGGTTTTAGTGGGGGAAGACCTATTCTAAGTGCATACTCCCCATGCATGCAAGGTTGAAGGCTTGAAGGAGATGATTCAAGGCCAAAATTCAAGGTTTCCTTTGGAACTTGATCTTGGGTAATTTAAGGGTGATAGAATTCCTCATCTCCAGGTATGTAGGGTTTTAATGGGTGTTCTCCTTCTACACCCATGCCCAATTTCTCCCTATTCAAATGAATCTCCTATTATCAAGTGTGGAGTCTCTGCCCAATTGCATATTTTCTCAATCTTTATACATGGGTATTAATTGTTTATGTTCTTAGTATTGAATATGAAGCATGGGCAGATTTTTAAAGTTTTTTCAATGTAACTTGAGTTTTCTAGTTTGATGAGATTAAAGGCCCGTGGGTAGGGAGTTCACAAAGAAGAGATTTTCCATGAATGTATGATGTTGATATGATTTTGATGATGAAAAACATGTTTAAAGTTACCCATGTGTATAATCAAACTATTGGATATGAATGTAGTATAGTCAAGTATGATGAAGCTTTGGGTAGTGCCCAATGTTGAGTATGAATGATGATTTTCTTGAATTAAATTTATTACCTTGTTTCAGAGTTAAATCTCCCAAATTATAATGTTTACAAATGAATTAAATGATTTCAAGCATGATAAGGTTTTGGGCAAGGCCCTTATGTTGATGATGATGAGGTGACATTTCTAATGTAAGCTTACCATAGGATTTTGGAGTAAAGGCTTCCACTATTCTTTGAGGTTGTGGTATGTTTCATAGTAAAGCTTCTCATATGCATGAATTAATAATTGAGATGTATGTTGTCATTGAGCTTCATTTCATACGATGTTGAGTTTAAGCATGACTTCATTATTGAGCTTCGTCAATAGACGATGTTGAGCTTCATTTCCATACGATGTTGAGTTTATGCATGATTTCATGTTGATCTTCATCACTAGATGTAGTACCCCGGAAAGGGCTAAGAATAAGACCTGGGAGTTTAATTGGAAAAGTGCAGAAAACTGGCAAAAATATCTCTGGAGGGAAGACTTAACGACTCGTAGTGGGATACCGCGAGTCATCATGTGTTGTCGTGGTGTAGGAGTCAGGAGGCAGTGGTAACGGATGACCTGACGAGTTGTCTGGACTAGAAACAACTCGTTATGTCGGTCGTTAGGAGGGAGAAGCTTTGGTTTTAAAAAGGATTTCCAGTGTACTTGACGGAAGGACATGATGACTCGTCGGGTGTGGTAACGAGTCATCACGTTGGTCGTAACCTGAAGTTCGAGATTTCCAGTAGACTTGACGAGTGCACCTAATGAGTCGTCGGGTTTGACAACGACTCGTCAGGTGAGTCGTGGGTTCTGGTTCGGCCAGAGTTTTAAGTTTTTCTCAGGGGTGTTTTGGTAAAATCCTATGCTCCCAGTTCTTAAGTGATGTCATTTTGGGTATGTTTGGGGATATTTTAAGGGTTGTTCTAGACCTAAACCTTATTCTATCAATCTCTTTCTTCTTCCTCTCTTCTAAAAAATCCTAGGGGTTTCACCAAGGTGTTCTTCAAGCTTCAAGGAAGAATTTCGATCGGGATTTTCGTCCACTAGTTATGTGGGACTTCAACAAGGATATTCTTCCATCCTTGTGCCCCCAAAATATTTTCAATAAGAATCCGATTAAATGTATTTAGAATATCATGATCTAGGGTTTGAATAATGGGTAATTTCTTCATCATTTTTTTCTTAAATGCAAATAATTACTGCAATTACGAAATTTAGTTGGGATGTTAATTTGATGAGTTGTTTGGAATATGGATCATATGTTGGGAATGCACGAGGATAACATGTTGTTCATAACTTGGCTTGAGTACTGAATGGGTGTTGCTTATTGTTCAATTAATTTTCGTAGCCATGCATGATTATGAAGAAATTATGAAAATATAGGTTGAGTATGTATGGGTGTAATATGTTCTTCCTAACCCGATTTAAATGTTGAATGGGAATTTTTCATTTCTCCCCTGATTACCATAGAAATTCATAATTATGATGGAAGTGTCGAAATATTGCATAATTGATCCTAGTAACTTGATTATGATATTGATGACCATGTTGGATTGACTAGGTGTTGTGGGCTTGAGTAATTGAAGTAAATTATGTGCCATCACAGATTTCATCTCCATTGTTGAACTACGAAGCTTGGGCAGATTCTATATTGTTTTTCCTTACTAAAATTGTTTTTACAAAAAATCTTGGAATCTAAAATGCCCGTGGCTAAAAAGTTCACAAAGGAGTGATTATGACAATTTTGTGGAATGTTGTAGACCTAAATAAACGAAGTCATGTATCTTGATAGAGTGTGAGTTGTATTTATAAACCATGTATGATCTCATATTACATGTTGAATCAGATGAACATGGAATTCGGAATGTCATGATAGTATATGCATAATGTGACTCTATAGAATGCTCGTTTGCGTAAGGTGCTTGATATAGATATTGATTGGACTCCATGATGAGGTTAATTATGATGATAACACATGAAAATGATATTTCAACTATCGGGCTTGATGTTATTAGTAAGTAGCCCCATCCTGTCGATGAGAATGTTGTATGAAGGAAGAATCAGTAAACGTCCTTGTCTCTGATTAGCTGTTGAAATTTAGATTACCGTTAGTCAGTCAGGATTGTCGTTAGCAAGAATGTTTCCCTAGTCAGTCGGGATCCTCGTTAGCAAGAATGATTCCGTAGTCAGTCGGATTCTCGTTAGCAAGAATGTTTCTCTAGTCAGTCGGGATTCTGGTTAGCAAGAGTATTTCCCTAGCCAATCGGACTCACATCCCTAGCTACTAGCCATGCATGTTTCTCCTCCTTCAGTCGGGACTAACATCCCTAGCTAGTTAGTGACTCGCTATATTAGAGACTTCGTTCCCTTAGACAGTCAGGGACCCTCATGATATCAGTCACGACATTGCATCTCTGTATCATTATGATTACTACTTTTGTGCATCATTGAACTTATAGTAATGCATGACCTTATAATATGATTATGTCCATATGAATATATGGATATAATACCAGGTTGTTGTACCTCATTTCGGTTGTGTTATTAATCCTGTGATTTATGGTACTCCCTACTTGCATACTTATGCTTATGAGTTATTTATTTATGTTCCTGCATACTCAATACATTCCAAGTACTGACTTCAAGCCTCTTGTGTTATATCATTTCATGATATGGATTCAGGTCTCCAGATCAAGCCACATAACTAGATACGCTTCTCTCTCTTTCTGCTGCTAGCGGTGAGTCCTCATCTTCTGAGGACGTGACCTATATTCTTATTTTATTATGTTTCAGTTTATCAGACTTTTGGAGTTAGCTGGGGACGTGTCCCAACAACTCATCAGTTTAGTAGAAGGCTTTCGGACTTGTTTAGATAGCTTTATCTTTGTATCTAAGTATTGTTAAATTGTCTTTATGGATCATGTTAGATTCTTGTTATTTTCTTCTTCTTGTTCATGATGTTAGATGCTTCTTGTGTTAAGTGTATGCAATGATTATGCCATGGGTAGACTTGGAGCCTTTTGGGGTTCCTTGTCCCGTGTCTACGATCCGGGTCTACTCTCGGGTCGTGACCAACTTGGTATCAGAGAAAAGGTTTAGGTTGTCCTAGGTTGTCTGAAAGCCGCGTTACGTAGAGTCTTCTTCATGGGTGTTAAGCGTGCCACACTTATGACGAAGAGGCTATGAGAAGTTTTAGGAATGTTCCCTTTCCTTCATAATTCTTATCATGCGTAGAGTATGAAGCTCTAATTAGTTCCTCCCCTGACTCGTTCTTTACGCGCTCGCAGATAATGCCTCCCCGACGAGCGAATGGAAGAGGTTGTGGTAACAACCGCCAGCAAATACCACCAGCCCAGGCAGACCAAATGGAGGATCGTGTTGCTCATGCCGAGTTCCGTGCAGCCATTCACATGTTGGCGCAGGCCTTGACTGCCCAGATTAATCAGCAGGCGGTAGCCCGTGCACCACAGCACGGAAATAAAGCAGCGACAAGGATAAGATATTTTCTTCGGATGAACCCACCCGAGTTCTTGGGGTCAAAGGTGGATGAGGACCCATATGAGTTTTTGGAGGAGATACAGAAGATTACTCACATCATGGGAGTGATGGGGGAAGAGAGCACGAACTTAGCCTCCTACCAGCTAAAGGGAGTTTCTTACATCTGGTATTGTCAATGGAGAGACAGCCGGAGAATTAAAGCTGGTCCTATAGGTTGGGATGAATTTATGATAGTGTTCTTGGATAGGTTTTTCCCTCGGGAGCTGAGGGAGGAAAAGGCAACAGAGTTCATTAACTTGAGACAAAATGACATGACTGTCCAAGAGTATGCATTGGAGTTCACTTGGTTGTCTAAGTATGCGCCGGAAATGGTAGCTGACCAGCAGGCCCGAGTGAGAAGGTTCGTGAATGGAGTTCAGACTCCTTGGTCAAAGAATGCAGGACTGCCATATTGCACGGGGACATAAACTTCCCATGCTTGGTAACATTTTCTCAACAAATGGAAGTAGAACAGGTGAAAGAAAAAGAGAGAGAGGCCAAGAGGGCCAACACTGGAGACTTAGAGTTCCCCCATCAGAAGTCGGGTACCGGGTATCACTTACACAATCATCAGAGACCAGAAACCCCAACAACTTCGACTACCAGTACTCCGTACAAGACCAGAGTAAGGGAGATCATGTACCCACTGTGTATGAGCTATGGAAAGCACCACTTGGGAGTTTGCGTGGCTGGCTCAGATGTTTGTTTTTGGTGCGGCAAGGCGGGCCATATACACCGAGATTGCACAGCGGCTAAGCGAGGTGAGAGAAGATCCTCGACCACCTCTTTAGTAGCTCCTATATCCCACTCGTTTCAGCAGGGTGCATCCTCTCACCTAGGAGATGGACATCGTCAAAACCGCTCTTATGCAGTAGCAGCCCATCAGGATAAGGGCAAGGCAACAGTAGTGGCTACAGGTATGTTGTGAATCTGGTGTTGTCCCCTTATATGTTGCCAACCTTAGCACTGAATATGAAGCTCTGTTGTGATTGTGAAAAGAGGTTATTGATGTGTAATGTGAGTAGATATTAGTATAAGGCTTGTGGTGAAGGTTAGAAGTGAAATAGGAGTTAAGAATTTGAAATTCAGCCTGACCTGAACTAAGATTCGGGAGCCTTATGATGATGACTTTAAGCTAATCGGAAGATAGTGAATATGTGAAATAAGTTAGATCTTGAGAATACTCATAAAAAGTTCCAGCTCTAGCAGTTGCATTATGTCGATCCCTTCGAGGTTCAGATAATTTCTCTGGTAATTTCAGTTGAAGTTAAAGTGGTGTCGATTCCTATGTGCAGATTTCCGAGGTTTAGAAGTAACCATTTCAGTTAGCGGTGCCAGTCTTGCCCTATGATTCCTTGTTGCTTATATTCATGTTATGAATCATTTATGTAGGTTGATCCATGTTTTCTTATGTGCTCGGATTGAATTCACTCTTTGGAAGTTGTTTGTTAACTCAAAGTGTGTTAGATTATCTCATCTATGTGCTCAGTCCTAGATGTCGGGGATGACTCGTGCTTATGAAATTGTCACGACCCGAGAATACACCCAAATCGTAGACACGGGACAAGGAGTCCGGAGAGACCCCAAGTCAACCCATGGCGTGAGCATAACACTAATTCATTCATATACAACAAAAAACATAACTTATCAATCATAAAATAATTGAAAATCGTATCATGAATTTGTAAGGAACGACAAACTGAAATACAATCATCACTGACAAAATACTACACATAAGTCTGAAAGCCTCTAACCATATAAGACGGGTTGAAGGGAAAAGACCCCAACTAACCCAAATAGTCTGAAAACATAAGATAAACAAGTTTTGAACATAAAGCCTTCAGATTATGAGGACTCACCACTGGATATTTAGCGAAACTGAGAACAAACAAGGGACGATGCTGAGCTTGCAAACCAGATCCTGAAAATATATGGGTCAGTACTTGGAAAGTACTGAATATGTAAGGTATGCAAAACAATTCTTAAAAACATAAAAGTTATAGGAGTGGGGACATCATGAACATAAAACTGAAATCGTAAGTATATCTTAAGGCTCAATATTTTCAAAAATATTCATAAACCCATAAGTGTCATAACATGCGGGGAAAAATATTTCATAAATCATAACTTGAGCCAAAAGAACATAACCATGCATAATTCAAAAACATGAGGAACAATGGAGATTTCTATAACCGACATACTTCAAATGAGAACACATGAAGTTTGACATGTACCCCTAGTCGAGAGGTCGTTCATAACTTGCCAAGGGTATGAACCATGAAAGGTGTGATATCACTCATGAAGGCCCCGTAGGGAATAGGGGACAGTCACTGAGGAGGTCACAAACATAACCCTATGGTGGAACGTAGTTTTGAGATTCGGGGCGTAACCTAGGCCCCAAACCTACTCGGTGTTAAGTACTACTCCCAAAACATGCAACGTGCTCATAATATTCATAACATGACATGCATTGCTAGTGAAAACATGGGAATCATGACATACTTGAGAATTCATATTACTAGCCATGGAATTGGGCCCGTGAGTCGGCCAAATCATAATATAATTCATAAGAGACATGTGGGAATTGCCCATAGTTTCAAACGTACTTGACATGTTTAAAATCATAAGAAAATGATCATGCAAAAATGGCAAATTTAAACTTGAATACATGCTTAAAAATGTAAGAGAAACTTGTTCATGTTTTCAGAATCATCTTGACCATGAAATTCACTAAAAATTTCCCCATGATTGGGCATCCATACTTTTAGAGATTTAAATCATGAAATATAAAATATACAAGAAATATTAGCCCAAATACTTCAAAATCCGTAATTTAAACATACTACCACACTTTCATGTAAATTTGTGGGAAATCATGCAATTGGGTTAAGACCCACCAGAATGTGGTAACTTAATCGTAGGAAATGGGAAGAAATGGGCGTGGGTGGGTCTGATCTACCCATTCAAAACCACACATACCTCGAAATTTCGTGATTTCCTACACCCTTGAAGAACCCTAAGTGAAAACTTGAAGAACTTGAAGAAAATGTCTTGAAACGCTTCCTACTCCCTTCTCTAACACTTGAAATTGCAAAAATGAACTTCACAGGAGTTCTCATCCCTTAAAGAGCCTGTTTCGACCTAAAAGTGACGTGGTTTAGGGCCCAAAAGCATAGAAAAGTCGAAATTTCCCTTACTGAAATTTCCCTAAAAAGAAGTTCTGGCCTCGACCACGAGTCGTGCCATCAAGTCATGACTCGTGGTTACCTCTCGTGGTCACTTCACCCTTTTCCCCAACTTTCTGAATTTGGCCACGACTGGTAACCCATGACACGTACCACCATCCTACGGGTCGTACTGTAAACCATGGTACCATCCACCCAAACCACTACAACATAACCACAACTCCTCACCATGACTCGTTGCTTCATCCTATGGGGTCATACCATGACCCGTGATGGCTCACTCTGGCACCACTGTGATATTCACCACGACTCCTAACCACAAGGCATACCATATCACCACGGTTCGTAGGACTACCCGTGACACAACCTCAGGCGCCCGGTCTCCTCACGACTCGTGCCACGAGTCGTAGGTTCTCACCACGACTCGTACCTCGAGTCGTACTGGTGCAAAATTCCAGGTTTTCTGTAGTTTTAGACTTAAACTCCCAGGTTTATTCGTAGGCCCTTCCGGGGTGTTACAATATCTTCCCCTTGGAAACATTCATCCTCGAATGTAGGGAAAGAAGCAGCAAACTCAGAAACAAACAATCACTATAAATAGATGCTAATCATTGACATTCAAGCCGAAAACTGATGGAACGACTACCCCCAAAAGAACCACATAGCTGGTCTGAGTTCAGACATCACTTGCATACATCATATCATAAAACAAACTTATACGCATGAATAGATCAGGAAAAACTGGATAGAGGTTTTAGGGTAGAAATTGATATCTCAAACTGAAGCTGAGCCGGTAGGAAGCAAATGGGGGTATTTAGCTATCATATTCGCTTTGGCCTCCCACGTGGCTCCCTCGACAAGCTAATTCCTCCATAACACCTTCACTGAGGCTACTTTCTTGTTCCTCAGTCTCCGAACCTAACAATCCAAGATTTCAATAGTAATTTCCACATAACTCAGACTATCCTTCACACCAACACTTTCCACCAGAACCACTAAGGCTGGGTCTCCCAAGTACTTTTTCAAGAGAGATACGTGAAATACAAGATGAACTGAAGCCAACTATGAGGGTAAATCTAATTCATAGGCCACTTTACCAACTCGCCTCATAATCCTGTATAGGCCAATATAGTGGGGACTGAGTTTCCCTTTCTTTCCTAATCTCATTACTCCCTCCATGGCAGATACCTTCAGAAACACCCAATAGTCAACCTCGAACTCAAGCACCCTTCTCCTCACATCTACATAAGGATTTTGGCAACTTTGAGCCATTTTCAGCCTTCCCCTTATCAACTTAACTTTCTCCATGGCCTCATAGAATGAATCTGGACCCACTAACAAAGCCTCACCGACTTCAAATCACCCAATGGGCGATCTACACCATCGCTCGTAAAGAGCGTCGAACAGTGCCATTTGTATGCTGGAGTGGTAGCTGTTATTGTAAGCAAACTCAACAAGAGGCAAATGCTCCTCCAAACTACCCTTGAAGTCAATAGTACAAGCTCTCAACATGTCCTCGAGAGTTTGGATAGTCCTCTCTACCTGACCATCTATTTGCGGATAGAATGTCGTGCTAAGCTTGACGTGGGTGCAAAGTCCCTTTTAAAAAGATCTCCAGAACTGACAGGTATAACTGGGTACCTCTGTCTAATATAATGGACAAGGAAACTCTGTGCAGTCTAACAAACTTTCGGATGTATCACTTTGCATAATTTTCTGCTGAATCGATGGTTTTGATCGGTAGGAAATGAGCAGCCTTGGTTAACCTGTCCACTACTACCCAAATGGAGTCATACTGTCTATGGGTGCAGGGAAAACCTATTACAAAGTCCATGTTGATCTCTTCCCACTTCCAAGTATGAATGCTGATGTCTTGAAGTACACCCTCGGTCTTTGGTGCTCAACTTTCACCTGTTGGTAATTTGGGCACTTGACTACAAATTCTGCAATATACCTCTTCATACAATTCCACCAGTAGATTTCCTACAAGGCATGATACATTTTGGTGGAACCTGGATGGATAGAATATCTGGACCCCTGAGCTTCGTGCAGCATCTGGCTTCTCAAATCACCCACATTCGGGACACATAAGTGACCCTGGTACCATAACACACCATCTCCCCCTTTGGAGAAGACTTCTACTTTCTGATTTTGAATAATTTCTTTCAACTTTACAAATGTTGGATCTTCATCTTATTTATCCTTCACCTCCGCTACCAAGGACGACTCTGACCTGTTCTGAACTATTACCCCACCATCGGTTGAGCCAACTAGTATAACTCCCAACCGTGCAAGTTGATGTACCTCCTTTACCAACTCCTTCCTGTCTTCACTCACATGTGACACACTTCCCATAGAAAGTATACTATGGGCGTCTGCTACCACGTTGGCCTTACCCGGGTGATATAGGACACTCATGTCGTAGTCCTTAAGTAGCTCCAACCACCTCCGTTGCCGAAGATTTAGTTCCTTCTGTGTGAACACATATTATAAACTCTTGTGGTCTTTGAATATGTCTACATGAACCCCATACAAGTAGTGTCGCCATATCTTCAAAGAAAATACCACTGCGGCCAACTCAAGATCATGGGTCGGGTAATTCTTCTCGTGAGTTTTCAGCTGTCTGGAAGCATATGCTACTACTTTCCCGTGTTGCATCAATACAAATTCCAGTCTGACCCTCGAAGCATCACAATATACAATGAAGCCACCAGTACACTCTGGTAAAGTCAACCGCAGTGCTGAAGTGAGTTTGGCCTTCAATTCTTGGAAACTCTTCTCATAAGCTTCCGACCACAGGAACTTCACATTTTTCTGAGTCAATCTCGTCAATGGGGCTGCAATGGATGAGAAACCTTCCACAAACCTCCAATAATAACCCGCTAAGCCCAAAAAGCTTCTGATCTCCAAAGGATTTACCGGTCTAGGCCAATTCTTTACTGCTTCTATTTTCTGGGAGTCCACCCTTATACCTTCGCTTGACACTACATGTACCAAGAATTCAACTGATTTCAACCAGAATTCACATTTTCTGAACTTGGCGTATAACTAGTTATCCTTGAGAGTCTGGAGTGCTACCCTCGAGTGTGCAACATGTTCCTCCTCGTTCCGGGAGTATATTAATATGTCGTCGATGAACACGATCATGAACATATCAAAATATACCTTGAATACCCTGTTCATCAGGTCCATAAAAGCAGCAGGGGAATTGGTTATTGCAAAAGACATAACGGCGAATGCAAAATGGCTAAACCGAGTTTAAAAAGTAGTTTTTGAGATGTCACTCTCCCGAACCCTGAGCTGGTGATACCCGGACCTGAGATCTATCTTGGAAAAATATTTTGCACCCTGAAGCTGATCGAATAGGTCATCGATCCTGGGTAAAGGGTATCTATTCTTGATGGTGACCTTGTTTAACTGTCTATAGTCAATACACATACGTAGGGACCCATCTTTCTTCCGGACGAACAACATTGGAGCACTCCACGGGGACTTACTAGGTCTTATGAAACCCTTATCTATCAAATCCTTCAATTTCTCCTTTAACTCTTTTAGTTCGGCTGGGGCCATACGGTAAGGAGGGATTGATATGGGTTCCGTATCAGGTAAATGATCAATTTCAAAATAAATCTCTTTCTCGGGAGGAACACCTGGTAGGTCATATGGAAATACCTCGGGATATTCACATACCACAGGGACTGATTGCATGGTTGAAGTCTTGGACCTGACATCCTTAACCCTAACCAAATGGTAAATACAACCCTTGGAAATCATTTTTCTGGCCACGAATTAGGAGATAAAGCGACCTATAGGCACCACTGAACCACCCCTACATTCTAAAACTAGTTAATCTGGAAACTGAAACTCCACTGCCCGAGTTCTACAGTTAACAGAAGCATAACATGCAAACAACCAATCCATGCCTAAGATGATTTCAAAATCAGTCATAGCTAATTCTACTAAGTCTGCGGAGGTAACCTTATGCAATATTGTAATAGGGAAACTTCTATATACCCGCCTCGCTTCGACTAAATCACCAACCGGGGTAGAGACAGAAAATTGTTCGGACAAGACTTCAGGACCGACTCCAAAGTGACTAGCAATGTAAGGTGTCACCAAAGATAGTGTGGTTCCCAGATCTAATAAAGCATAAGAATCAATGAGAAAAACTCGTAACATACCCGTAACCACATTGGGAGAAGTCCCTTGCTCCTACCGAGAGCCAAGTGCATAAAAATGATTCTGGCGCTGGACGCCAGCTGAGCCAGTCGGAGCAACCTGCTGAGTATGACGTGCCACTGGGACGGTTGAACTGGCTGCGGAAGTGCGGGATACACTACCCCCCTGACCTAGTCGCAAGGCAATCCTTAAGTCTGTGTCCGGGTTTGCCATCCACAAAACAAGTATCTGAGCCCACCAAACATTTCCCTGGGTGGTTCTTGACACAAGTAGCACAATATGGGAAAGTGCGCTCTGTGCGCATGCTGTTTTGACTCCTCGAACCTGAGGCCCTGCTCTTCTGACCGTCTTGTGGCCTGGATGGAGTACTGGCGGAAGATGGTGCTGGTGAAGTGGACCTGTGTTGGGATTGATGGTGAAATTCACCCCTTGGCTTAGGCTGGGAGAACCTGTGGCTATCAGTTCTGGACCTCTTGGCCTCTATCTGCCTCATATGAGCTGCTTCCATCTGCTGAGCATGGAGGACTATCCGTGGATAGTCCATTTCCTGATGAAGAATGGCTGTTCTGCAGCCTTTGTCCAGATACTAAACCACTCCCTACACGAACCTACTCACCCACACCTTTTGGTCCATCACTAATTCTGGGGCATATTTTTATAGGCGAGTGAACTCAAGTGAATATCTAGCACCGTCATCTATCCTTGCTTAAGGTTGAAAAACTTGGTTGCTTTTAGTTCCCTCATCTCCCGAGGGAAGAACCTGTCGAGAAAGGCTTTGCAGAACTCATCCCAGATGATAGAGCCTTCTCCCGCTGCCCTTCTATCCCTCCATTTCTTGAACCAAATGTAAGCGACCTCCTTCATCTGATAAAAAGACAAATTAACACATTCCTCACTTGTCACTCCCATGACCTAAGTGACCTTCAAAATCCCTTCGATGAACTCGTGTGGATCCTCGTCCACCTTTTCCCTGGTGCACTCAAGAGGGTTCATACTCAAAAAGTCTCTGATCCGGGCAGCCGCTACATATCATTTTGGGGCACAGGCGCAATAGACTGCTAGTTGACCTGAGCGGTCAAGGCATGCGCCAACATTTGAATAGCCGCCCAAAACTCAGCATGGGCAGCTGGCTCGGGTGCCTGGGGTTCCTGAAAAGGTGGGGCTTGATGACGCCCATCATCATTGCCACCCCTATAGCCTTCATCATTTCTGTTCCTCCTTCTGATTATCCTTCTAGGATCCATAAATTTTCTGCAATCGCGAAACGCACGAATTAGAAGGATGGAGAGATTTTGACCGCACGACATAGATCATGAAAGAAGGGAACATTTCCTAAAACGTTCAGTAGCCTCTT
>JACEIK010005246.1:64721-80595 GCA_018107945.1 Datura stramonium
TACAATTTACATGAGAATGTACACACATTATTAGACAAACAAGGCAAAAGCTATACATTTGAGTATCGATTTGGCATATAAATATGCCCCTTATCAGTCCCTTGTCCCGTGTCTATGATTCGGGTCTCCGTTCGGGTCGTGACAATTATGTACTTCAGTTGTTCAAATGTTTAATATTAATACTTTCGCTATTTTAGAATTGTGTTTCTTTTCTTCTTGATTATGTTGATTTAGTTATCATGTTCATGTCGACTTGGAGCCATTTATGGTTCTAGGTTCCATGTCTCGATCCGAGCCCAAGTTTGGGTCGTGACATTCATTCTAGCCATTATCATCTACAAGCCCTCACATTTATAAGAAGGAAAATATCCATTTTTAAAAATGAGAATCACACACAATACATGGACAAAAGATCAAGAGAGAAGAAAAAACACTCAACTCTCACTAAGATGTCCACAAGTTAGGCCACAACTACCATATGCTTGCCTTTATGCTCAAATGTCTTTTTCTTTTGAAAATCTAGATTGAGATCACATAAGGAATTTTCTAAGCTTTTAATATTGGTCAAAAGGTATGATAGGATATGAATATGGCATCTAGTGACTCATTACGATCTTTGAACACTACATCGCACTCTCATTTCCTTTTCTCATTTATGCTGCCTTTTTTCCTTTCCTTTCTTTCTTTTGCAACTTTTCACAACCCAAAGTATTTTTGTTAGCTCATTTTTTTATTCCTTCTTTTTTTTTCTCTTTTTTTTCCTTTCCTTTTTCTTTTTCTTTTCTTTACTTTTCTTTTCCTGCTCCGATATACCCTGGGAAGTGATCAAGCTACTCATTTTTGCCTTTTTATCTTTCTTCTTCACCTTAGCACCACCAACTTACACTTTTTTATAACATCATAACTTTTCATAGTATCAAGGAGGATGGGTTCGAAAGAGGAACAACTTGAGAATTAATTTCTGTTTCATTATGGTTGATCAAGAAAAAAAGTCACAGTCTCAAAAGGGGATACTAGAGATACATGATTCATTGGGTAGGCTCATATAGTTAAATAGGACTTTTGAAATACAAAGAAGACCTAAGTTCATCTCTACAACCCACGGTCAATCCTAAGCTAACGCATGATAACTAGGTAAGTTCTAGATTGCGACCAAAATGAGTGAACAAAACAAAATTTTCGCACCACATGGCATATGGATATCAAATGGACTAATAAATTCTACTCTCAACTAGGAAATGCCACAATCAACACAACAGATGTCAAGAACAAAGGTAAACATATACATACAGAACAATTGCGGCAATTTTTTTTGAGGGGTAGACATTTTTCAAAGAATCACAAACACATGTAGTAAACTCATCCACCACTATCACCTAAGTCAAAAGAACTCTATTCAACAGAGATCTATTTAAACTAGGATGGTACCCTTAAGAAAGTTCTCTATCAATCTATCATTGGGCCCACACACTACGACACTTAATTACGTTATTATTGGCCAGATTAAACATAAATAAAGTCTTTCAAAAAAGTACCATGGCTAAGAAAACCCGAAAGTACCTAACGCTATGAAAGCAAAAAATAGATATACAAAACACATTATCATTTGACTTGTCAAAAATTAATTTTCATTACAAAAACATGAGTCACATCAAGAAGGTGCTCCTTGAGAGGAGCTCTCTTGAAGCACTCAGAGTGCTCTATTCTGAATCATGCAGTACATGAGCTGGGTTGACCACTAGAATAGCGGGCCTGGGTAAAATTGAGGTGCTTGTGTTGCTGTCAACATGAGGTCGAATTCGTGCATATACTAGTGACTCCAACCTCGTGGCTTGATGTGCTGTGAGTTTACAGCACTTTCGACGCTAAAACTGAGTGAATAACATGGACTTAGGTATGTTTATATGGATATGAGGTACTTTTGCTTTGTTTTTAGGGAAAGTAGGTGGTTGGAACAAAAAATGTGCAAAAGAGACATAAAAGTGCAGAAAATCAGCCAAGTACAAGTCTCAGTACGAGTCGTACCTTGATTGTACGAGTCGTAAAGAGAATCATGGTGAAAGTCAAATGGCTAGAATAAGAGGAAGGCTACGTACGACTCTCAATACAAGTCGTACCAAGATGGTATGAGCCGTACCTGGAGTCATGGAATTGTTCAGAGAAATTTGCACAAAGGCAACCTCTTGGTACGGATCTAACCCAAGGATCGTAACACTCACATACGACCCATACCATGAGCCATGGTGAGCTTCAAGTAATTCTACAAGACTTGGCAGAACATCAGATACAACAAGAAGTACGAGTTGTAGGAGGAGGGTATGAGGCATACCACAACACTTGTGGAAAACTTCAAATGATGTCAGAGTTCTCAGGGCCAAACTACAGATACATTATACGACTCGTAGGACTGTGGTACGAGTAATACCATCTTTCCAACACTTAGACAAATCTGCAACAGTCAAGGATGTACGAGAAGCAGGCACGACCCGTACAATCTTGCTACGGGTCGTAGGATCAGTCGTTATACAACCGATGCCAAATATGAAAAATTCCCTGTTAGCTTAGGAAAAGGTTTTTAATGTCTGTATAAATACCTTTTATATATTTATTTTGTTAGACAACATAGAAAAAATAGAAAGGAAGTAGTAGGGACGTGTGAAGAGGATTATTTGTGAATTTTTATCAAGGTTTGAAGAACAATTCTTAGGATCAGACTCTTGATTTCATCCATTATTCTTGAGATTGTTCTTTGATATTCAAATAAGGTTTTCTTCCAATTATTATTGTAAGTATTTAATAATGTGTTTATCTATGAATGCTAAATATAATCTTACAATCATGAGAGGCTAAAACCTCCACTACTAGGGGTTGTGGGAACCATGGTGGATTAACAAAATAGGGTTACACAAACGTGATTCAAAACCAATGCTAAATGCTTGTATTGTATTCTTTTCGTCTTTAAACATTTCTTAATGGTGTACAATATTAGGACTTGCCCAAATTCTTTACTTTGTTGAACCTAGAAGGGTAGATATTAGGAAAAGAGAATTACGACAAAGCCTTGGTCTTTATGATTATTGTATTAACTTGAGCTGTGGTCGAAGGATAGTTAAATTTGGGACCTAACCCAGTGATTGAGTATAGTCATTGAATATGGACAAAGAAGTCATTTGAATGAACCCTAGTTATCAATTCTACAAGTAAGCATTGGGATTAATCATGTGTGTATACCCAAAGTAGCTACGAACCCATGGGGAATACTTTCCCTATTTATTTGCAAATCTTGGTAACAACCACGAATATAATCTTTATTTAATCTTGTTTTTCTTTGAAATCCCCCAATTTGGAGATAACTCACCCAATAAGTTCAAGTACTGGAATTAGTCTAGATCTTAGATAACTCACCAACAAGTTCAAGTATTGGCATTAGTCTAGATCTTATCCTATTCCCTGTGGGTTCGACCCCAACCTCTTTGTTGGGTTCTTTATTGACAACGTCCATTTCATACTTTGCCAAGAAGTATGAGTCTGAGCATTATCAAAAAAGGGCATCGTTGCTGGGGAATACAATTAAGATTAGATTAATTACTTGTATTTGACTTTGGGGTGTTATTTCCCCATTTATGTTTTCTTTATTTTTATTTTGTGGTTAATTCATGCTAAGACCAATTGATCTACCTTTGCAAACACCTAGATGGAAGACAAGAGGCTTCTAGCGCCCATGGGAGAGATGTAGGACATAAGAGGAATCAAGGCGGTGTACTTTGATGATGCTTGAAGAATCACAAAAGTTACGTTGTGCCGGGACGTTAAATCAGGGGCTGCATGGGAGGGGCCCCGTGGATGGTGAAGTCTGAGTAGGAGTAGGTATGTTCCCTTCCTTCTACTTTTACATTCTATGCTTTGGGGACGAAGCATGCTTTTTAAAAAGAGGAGTGGGTGTACTTGTATTTTTGGGATATTGATTCATCTGAGGATTTTTCTTACCGTGTTTCTTTTCCCTCGGGCATGCTATCATGTAGAACCAACATGTTTAAAATTTTAATTTTTATGATTTTTTTTAATTAGTAAGTATCTTAGGAGTACTCAGCCAATAAAGTGCACTAGTTTTGAATTTGTAAAAATTAACCCTGTTTTAAATTTTTTTGATGATTAGCTATGTACTTGTTGATTGCAAAGCATGATTTCTTTGGATCTTTTTATGTCATTTAATGTATTAGTATGAATAGTTTTTATTAGCCATGTATAAACTAGACATATAGAGTGAATGTAAGACATGTACCAAGAGTGAGTGAGGTCTAATACCTAGTTCAATACTGCGTAGAGAATCTAGAACTTGCCCGATTGATCTTTACATATGTTTTAGGATGGTTGGTTAGGAAAGGATCATAGGCCATTTTTGTTTAGCCCATTCTTAGCTTAAATGACCCTACCAAAATGATATGATTCACTTGATTCTGATTTTGAGCCTTAAATGAACCATTTTTCTTTCATTAACAAATTAACTGTACCAATTTTTATAATGAACTTGTTTTGGCCCTGGGACCTCCTTGGACATTGTGAACCTCAACATAGGCAATCTGACTAAGTTGAGGGTGGCTAGAGTAGGGGTGCATAAATATTGGGAAGGTGAAAAAAGGAAGAGAAAAGAAAAAGGTGAAAATGAGGTGTTGTGTGACAAAAGAAAAAAAAAGAAAAATTGAAAAAGAAAATACAAAAAAAAAAGAAAGATGCATAAAAATTCGTGAAAACACACCACACTCGTACAAGTGCATAATGAAGGGTGAAAAGAGAGGAAAAAGTGGAAAAAGTAAAAAGGGTGAAAAAGTAAAAAAAAAATGGAGCCACATGTATGTAGTGCCAAGGAGGGGTTTAGTGATGTGCCTTGATTTTACGGCACTTTTGATGCTTAAAACCAAGAAATTGTTCTAATTCAAGGTATGTTTATATGGGTATAAGGTATTTTGTGCTTATTGTGCAGGAAAACAGGTTTGGGAGTGATTTTGGCCGGATTAAAGATAAAAATAACTGAAAGGTGACTGTCAGACACTTAACGAGTCATTGGCAGGAGGCACGACTCGTCACTTGAAGCGTTGGCAAAAAGATGAAGTTTGGAAGATAACAGGCACTGCACTTGACGAGTTGGAGGAACGACTCGTTACGAGTCGTAGGTCAATTGTTGGGTATTAAAGAGAAAATTTCAGCTAAGTGTCCAGTGGAGTTGACGA
Source organism: Datura stramonium (assembly GCA_018107945.1). Taxonomy (NCBI): domain Eukaryota; kingdom Viridiplantae; phylum Streptophyta; class Magnoliopsida; order Solanales; family Solanaceae; genus Datura; species Datura stramonium. The sequence goes on from JACEIK010005246.1 coordinate 69,950, forward strand.
CCGACATCACGAGTCGTCACATGAAGGAACGACTGCTTGACAAGCTACTAGAACCATCCGTGAAGTGCACTGGACTTTCTGAAGAAGTAGACCACGAGGGACCTAATGACTCGTGCTAAGGCACGACGAGTCGTTAGGTGACCTGTTGCCAAGCCTGGGTATGCTGCTGAGGACGACTGATTTAAGCAAGGAACGACTCATCAGGTGGCCTAACGATCCGTCACATAGCCCGTTGCCACTGCCGACCTGGTTTCCTGATTTATTTAGGAAAAGGATTTGTTTGTATTATAAATACCCAGTTTTAGGTTTATTTTAGTAGGAGATTTTTTAGAACGATTCTAAGACGATTTTTGTGAGGATCTTAGCGGAGTTTTAAAGAGAATCTTGAACGATATTGTGAGGACATTCTTGAGAGAATTTTCATACAATTATTCTTGATTCAAGACACGAAAGATACATTAGAATTTTATTCAATCTACTTGGTTTTTATTCTACAATACTTTGTAAGTTGCAATTATTATTTTTTCTATATTTTGTTATTGCAATAACACAAACATGAGTAGCTAAACCCATAAACTAGGTTTGCGGGAACCAAGATGAATTAACACACATAGGTAAAAATACTTAGTGATTCTTGAATGGGGTTTTATGCATGTATTGTTTTCCCCTTCGTTTTGATTGATTCTTGACGGTTTCAAACGTTAGGACTTTCCTTATTCTTACTTACCGGATCAAGGGGATAAATAATGGGAAAAAGGAATTAACAATGGAGATTTGAGGCTACCAATCCTCAATAATAGTTTAAACTTGTGCAGGGATTGCTAATTCGATATTAAGGGTAAGGGTCAACTAAAGAACACCTGTATACAGACCAAGTTGCGTGGTGAAAATCACCTAGATAGGGGACCAACCATTTAGGTGAACCTAACTTACCAATATTGCATGTTAAACACCGGAATAGATCACTAATGTATAATCCTTGTGGTTATGAAATCTTGGGGAACACAATCCTAGTTTTGTCGTAAAATGAATACAAACCAAAGTTGATAAAAGCATTCATTAGTTTTACTTTTGTTTATTATTCTATATTATCCCCCCTTTGGAAACAAGTCAATCTGTAGTAATAGTTATTCGCATTAACCTAAGTTCTTACCATATTCCATGTGGGATCGACCTCAACCTTTGTTGGGTTCTATATTTGACAATCGACCGCTTATATCTGAATTGCGAGGTGTAATTTGGGCGACATCAAATAGTGGCTCCGTTGCCGGGGAATACGGCTAAGGCTTTTGTTAATTGTGTTAACTTTACTATTGGTTCTTGTTTCCCTTTTATTTTTTTCTTAGTTTTTGTTTTTTGTACTTAACAGGTCTAGCCATGGAGGAATCTTTGTTTCTTGATGACTTAGCAGCCGTTCTGATAGGCAATGAGGCTGAGGAGTTTCATGGGAGTGAGGAGATTGTAAATGCACTTGCTGGCATAGGTTCATATTCCTACGCTTTAAAGATGATTGATCTTGATTTAAAAAATCGGGTGACCCCACCAGCCAAGCCATCTATTGAGGAACCTCCAATGTTGGAGCTCAAAGCACTCCCATCCTATTTACATTATGTATTCTTGGGAGCCGGTAACACTTTACCGGTCATTGTTGCAGCTGACCTGGAGGAATGGAAAGTGGAGGCTTTGGTCTCCGTCTCGAAGAGATACAAAAAGGATATTGGGTGGACTATTTCATATATTATTGGAATCTCAACCGGTATTTGCACTCACAAGATCTATCTAGAACCAGATTGCATTCCAAGTATTGAACATCAGTGTAGCTTGAACCCACCTATGCAAGAGGTGGTCAAGAAGGAAATCATAAAGTAGTTGGATGCAGGGGTGGTATATCCGATTGCAGACAACAAATCGGTAAGCCCAGTCCAGTGTGTACCGAAAAGGGAGGAATCACGGTGGTCCCAAATGCAAATAATGAGCTCATTCCTCTAAGACCAGTCACCGATTGGAGAGTATGCATGGATTACAGAAAGCTAAATCGGTGGACGCAGAAAGATCACTTTCTGATGCCATTCATGGACCAAATGCTAGACAGACTTGCAGGTAGAGGATGGTATTGTTTCTAGATGGTTATTCGGTGTACAATCAAATTTTTATCACCCCTGAAGACCAAGAGAATACCACATTCACTTTTCCATATGGTACATTTGCGTTTAAGAGGATGCCGTTCGGATTATGCAATGCACCTGCCACTTTTCAGCGTTGCATGATGTCCATATTTTCTGATATATTGGAAGATATCATTGAAGTCTTTATGGATGACTTTTCTGTGGTGGGTGACTCATTCTAGGATTGTCTGGCCCATTTGAGCAAGGTGCTTCAGAGATGCGAAGAGACAAATTTGGTGCTTAATTGGGAAAAGTGCCATTTTATGGTCAAGGAAGGAATAGTGCTGAGTCACAAGATTTCGGGCAAGGGTATGGAGGTAGAATGATCCAAGATAGAGGTGATTTCTAGTCTACCACCTCCAATTTCTGTGAAAGGTATTCGAAGCTTTTTAGGTCATGCAGGTTTTTACAGAAGATTGATCAAGGACTTCTCCAAAATTGCACATCCATTGTGTAAGCTACTCGAGAAGGAGGTGAAGTTTGTTTTTAACGAGGCATGTCTGAAGGTGTTCGAATGTCTGAAAGAAAGATTGACCTCGACCCCCATTATCGTGCCACCTGACTGGTCTTTGCCCTTCGAAGTGATATGTGATGCTAGCGGTGTGGCACTAGGAGCTGTGTTGGGCCAAAGGCGTGAATATTTTTCATCCAATTTATTATACTAGAAAGGCTTTTAATGCATCTCAGAAAAATTATATCGTGACAGAATAGGAGTTGTTGGCTATAGTGTTTGCATTCGAGAATTTTCGGGCATACTTTCTCGGAACCAAGGTGATAGTCCACACAGACCATGCAACTTTGAGATATCTGATGGCAAAGAAGGATGCCAAGCCACGATTGATTCGATGGGTGTTACTTCTATAAGAGTTCGAGTTTGAGGTAAAAGACCGAAAAGGGACTGAAAATCAGGTTGCAGACCACTTATCCAGATTAGAGCCTGATGCAACACTTAAAAATGAGCATGATATAGATGACGCATTTCCAGATGAGCAGGTTCTAACGACATCCCAAGATCTCATACCATGGTTCGCATACTTTGCTAATTATTCAGTGAGAGATGTTGTACCAAAGAACTTATCTTTTCACCAGAGAAGAAAGTTTATGTCTAATGTGCAGAAATTCTTATGGGATGAGCCCTACTTATTCTACATATGTTCTGATCGAGTTATTTGGAGATGTGTGCCCGAGGTAGAGATGTTGAGTATATTAGAGGTCTGCCACTCATCCCTTGTTGGAGGCCACCACAGCGGGATCCGCACAGCCCATAAAATTCTAAAATTTGGGTACTATTGGCCAACCATTCACCAGGATGCACACGATTTTGCAAAGGCATGTGATGCATGTCAAAGAAAAGGAGGCATATCAAGGAGGCACGAGCTTCCTCTTATTCCCATCCTCATTATTGAGCTATTTGATGTATGGGGCATTGATTTCATGGACCCATTTGTGAGCTCAAATGGGATGAGGTATATACTTGTCGCTGTTGACTACGTTTCAAAATGGGTGGAAGCAGTTGCTCTGCCAAACAATGAAGGGAAAAATGTCACGACATTCTTGAAGAGGAATATATTTGCAAGATTAGGGACCCCCAGAGCCATCATTAGTGATGGGGGTTCACATTTCTATAACTGGTTGTTTCGCTCTTTATTGGAAAAATATGGGGTCAAACACAGGGTGGCCACACCCTATCATCCGCAGTTTAGTGGGCAGGTTGAAGTCACCAACAGAGAGATAAAGGCTATTTTGGAAAAGATTGTGAATGCAAACTGGATAGATTGGGCAATAAAGCTAGATGATGCTTTATGGGCCTATCGGACAGCCTTCAAGACTCCTATAGGTATGTATCCGTATCAGCTTGTCTATGGTAAAGCATGTCATCTCCCGGTCGAACTTGAGCATAAAGCTATGTGGATGCTCAAGAAGTTGAACCTATACTGGAACGAAGCTGTGAACTTTATGCTTGATCAGTTGAATGAGTTAGATGAATTCCATTTGAAAGCCTATGAGAGTTCTAAAATTTACAAGCTAAGAATGAAAATTCAGCATGACCAGAAAATCGAGAAAAGAGAACTCAGTACGAGCGATATGGTACTGTTGTTTAATTCTAGACTTCAGTTGTTTCCTGGAAAGTTTAAGTCTAAGTGGTTGGGACCTTACCGAGTGGTTCAAGTATTCTCTCATGGGGCAATCGAATTGGAAAACCAAGAAGGAAAGCGGTTTAAGGTAAATGGTCAGCGGGTCAAAGCTTATTTGGGGAGAAGCGAAGAACTCAAACTGGTATACCTGTGGATTTTGAGTGAAGTCTGAGTAACTCAAGTGACTTGTGTTGTGCTGCAATGTTAAATCAGGCGCTGCATGGGAGGCAACCCATGAAGGTGTTTTGGGTGAAGTCTGAGTAGCCAAAACACCCACGTCGTGCCGCAACGTTAAATCAAGCGCTTCTTGGGAGGTAACCCAAGTTGTAAATGTAATAAAAAGTTAGTGTTAATGTTTGTTGATGGGTGTAGGTGAATAAGATGGAAAATCTGAAGTTGGAACCAAAAACTAGAACTTCAGTTCTGGTGCAGAAAAATCACAGAACGAGTTGTTGTCTGACTTGTCGACTCGTTTAGTAATTCGTGAAGAGAAATGCAGAAAATTGGGGAGCAATGGGTGACTTCATTAGTCATTTCTCCAAGGAACGAATCATTTAGTCTCCCTTCAGGTACACTGGATCTAAATTAAAAGAAAAAGGGTGATGACGGTTCACTCAACGAATAGTTGGGAAACCAAACGAGTCACCAAGTCATCCGTCCTAAAACTACACCAGGCCAAGGACCACGACTCAGGGAACGACTCGTTGGGTAATACCATGAGTCATTATGTGAGTCATTAGGTCCCAGGTAAGTTAACATTAACTCGACCCATGACTGCAATTGGGAAAAGTTTCTTTTATTAAAATCAATTACCCGATTCCATTCAAATACTCCCCATTAAACTCACTTCAAATTTATCTCTTCTCTTCTTCCCCTTATTCACGCAAACCCATCAAAAACAACATTGAAATCACCTTCACCACTACACGCACATTCATTGAAGCACAAGCACAACTGCTATTGCACTCCATCTCTGATAAACTGCATTGTAAGTGCTCTTCCCCACACAAACATTTCGAATAATTTTTGCATTCAATCAATAAATTTCGAAGACCCATGAATGAGTGAGCTTGAGTGATTCTTAGATTTACATTTTGTGCTTATGTTCCTTGAGATGTAGATAAACCCTCGGAAGTATAAAGCATTGATTTTCGGTCATGTAGTCACCTGGGTAGATGTTTAATTGAAGTTGTGTTTGTGGAATTGAGAACTGAAAGAAGACGAAGATGAACAGGAACTCTTGAGCATGAGTCACATCACGAGTCGTTGGGTCACCAAACGACTCGTCATGTAGCTCGTGCGGAGTGGGAAAAATAAACTACTGAGGTAGTGCACTTGACGAGTGACCTAACGATTCGTTGCCTCTGGTAACGACTTGTTGGGACAAATCGTCAAGTACACTGGACCTATTTGAAAAATGTCCAACCTAGGGTAATGAGTGACTTCACGAATCATTTCCAGAGGCAACGACTCGTTTAGTCACCCGTTAGGACCACTGGAACCACTTAAAAATATTTTATGTTTCATCTCCTTTTGTGTACTAACATTGTTTCCACAGGAACAATGGCTCCACGAGGTACACCAAAGAAGGGTCCAACCAAAAAGCAGGTACCTGAGCGCAGTCAACCATCATACCGAAGGCTGCGAGATGATCCATTCTCCTATGAAGAGTCGAGTGGCTTTAAAGAGGAATATGAGGTGTCGGAGGAGCAACTGGTGAGGAGGACGACCAGGGCTAGGGCTCAACAAAGTTAAAATCCGATAGCCCTGGTCGATACTCCCACTCTACTAGCAAGGGATCCGCCCAACCACACTAATGAAAGCACTAGGGATGCTGCTGCACTTGATCCGGAGGCTCCCACAACTGGGCACAATACAGAAAGAGTTGATGAGTTGCAAGCCCAGCGAGGGGACACAGACAATGAGCTTACTGAGATATCAGGCACATCGAATGAGCAACCGCAAAATGTGAAGAGATGGTGTGTCCATGGCATGCGGGCTATATACAATCGGGATATTTCTCCCAATGACAAAGGCAATCCAAAGCAGAGCATTTACGAGGAGCAAAGGCTGATAACCACCGAGTTGAAAGACCTGCCAGAGCTACAGGCAGTATTTGAAAAATACAAGTTCGGGTGGTTGACAGAGCCTTCAGGTAGCTATACCCCATGACTGGTTCGCGAGTTCTATGCAGCATATGCAGCCACCTTGCAGCGGTTGGCACTAGGAGGCCAGGATTGGAAGAAGCGGCCTGTATTGAATCAAGTGATGGTGCGTGCGACCTCGATTGATATATCTGAGGAGACTATTTACAGGATGATGTATGGGCTAGGTTATCGCGCCCCGATGAACACAAAAAAGTTTTATAACGGGGTATCTGAGTTGCAAAAACTCAAAACAAAGAAGTTGAATAGCATGGAGCGGATACAACAGGACACTTGACTTTCCCGTATCATTGCCACAAAGGGGCCATTAGTTGAATGACTTCATGGCACTGAGTCACAAATAAAGAGGCCACTTTGAACCTCCAAGCTAAATTTTGGTGGTCAGTGGTGAGGCACAAGCTGGTACCAACAAGTAATGACAATATACTCTCACCCGACAGAGCAACACTGGTAGCCAGCATAATGGAGGGGTACACAATCAATTTCCCGTGGTTCATCATTGAGGAGATTTGGGAGCAGGCTGTAAATGATGGTACGATGATTCCCTTCCCTTGCTTGATTGGTAGACTTTTTTGGGAGTCTCGAGTGCTAGAATTCAGTTGATCAGAGAGTGGTGTTCCAGAAGATTACCGATATCAGGCTGATTAGAGATGATACAAACCCGGTATCGAGGGCGAGGACTCAGGAATCTGCATCTTCTGGAGCGACCATAATAGCAGAGGCATTTGGCAGCGGGATGCAGACTGATGCAGCACAGTTCGCTGAGTTAGCTACCGAGCCTACTGAGGGCAGAGAGATAGGTAGCCAGGCTGAGGCTACAGATGCAGCGGATGCCTCCACACTTGTCGATGTTCCTGAATCATCATCTACAGCAGCAGCAACATCCAAACCATTAGTCGCACCTCCACGATCCACCACATCCGGCCTAGTCACGATATCACAGGAGTTCTTGGTTTACATGGCTAGGCATCTAGCTAATGCAGAGAAGCAACAGGCACACACGACGCTACAAGTCAAAGTCTTGATGGAGCAGGTTAAGTCATGGGTGTCAAAGGAGTTGGAGATTTTGTCTAGTTTGGTACATGGGCGATTGGACGCTTTTTAGCGCAGGATGGACGAGTGCCTTGCACAGTTACAGGCGCCAGAGTTATCTCGATGGTATGTAGAGCTGGGAGCACTACGATATGAGGTGCGGGACTTGGCTGCACGATAGACAACTGTGATACCTCCAACGGTACTTCCTATGATTGATGATGAGTTTGAGGTGGAGCTACCACCGATTTTTGATTTCATCACGGAGGATCCGGTGGCACATGCCAAGGGGAAGAGGCCTGGTGAGGAGTAAAGTGATGATGTTGATACATCTTTGCTCCGTCAGCAAAAATGGGAGCAGAGTATGATGGAGAGAGCGCTACATGAATCAAGAGAGGAGGCTCGACTGAGAGCCGAGACTGAGGCATTGAGAGCTCATGGTGAAGGAACGAGCTCCGTCGGATCTATGAATGCACCGGGTCAAGCCGGCAATATTGGAGTTGATGTTGAAGGCGTATATACACCCTTCACCAACCAGGTAGCTGACACCTAGGTCACACAGGTATGTTTCCTATTCCCTTAGTTTTTTTATTGTATATATATGCGTCGAGGATGACACATGTTTTTTTGATGGGGGTGGGGAAGAATACCTGTGCGTTCTATTTTGCTAAACATAACCCGAGGGTTTTTCATTTTGGATATATGTTTCCTCGGGTGTTCCATATCTAGTAGAACCAGTATGTTTAGGATTTTATTTTGTGTTTTTGTTTTTTTGAGTCAGTCGGAAGAAAGTTAAGAAAACTGAAAGCAGTCAAGAGCTAAAATTGTTTGATATTTTGATTTTTGATGATTTGATACCCCTCCAAATTTTTTTTTTGTACATGTGTATGTGAGAGTTGACAATTATGACCTTTGTGAATCTTTGCATGGAATTGGAACTGTGAATTTGTTTACCATTGTATGGCTGTACCTGAACTAGCGATTAGTAGAATTGATGATGTTGACCGGTGCTATGTGTGAAGTGAGGTCTGATAGTTGAATTTAGTTGTATGTGTCAATCTAGAACTTGCCTGGTCAGTCGTACTGAGATAGAGGATAAGGAACTAGGAAAGGATCATAGGCCCGTTTTGATTTATGAGTCCACCATAGCCTAAAAGACCTACCAAAGAAAATAAAAATCCCTTGATCAAAATCTTTGAGCTTAAATTAACTTTTCTTTTCATTCACACCAATTCACCTGCCTGAGTTTATTATGAATGAACCTATTTTGGCCCCGGTCCCTCCTTGGACATTGTGAACTTCAACTCAGACAAATCACCTAAGTTGAGGGTGGCCATGATAGGGGTGAGTGAGAAGAGTCAGGTGGAAGTAAAGTTGGGAAATGAAAAAGAAGGAAAAAGAGTGGGTGCGGTATGTATGATGAAAAGAAAAAAGTAAAAAAATTGTTGTTAAAAAAATAATAATAAGAAAAAAGAAAAGAAAAGAAAAATAATGTGTGATGTCAATAAGTTTTTGTTGAATAAAAAAGTAACCGCATCCGTAGTTCTTACAACAAAGAAAAGGAAAAGTAGAAAAAAGGGAAAAGGGAGAAAATAGAAATAAAGGTGAAAAGTGGAGTAAAAAGCATAGTGCTAAGGAGGGTTAAGCTACTAAAATCCATATGTATCATACCCAAGCCTAAGCCTATGTTACAATCCGTGAAAAGTCCTATAGTGATCCTAGCTACTTGTCTGAAAATCGAGGTATTGAAAGTAAAGGCAAGCCTATGATTTTGTATGCATACAATTCGAATTTCTTTGTGAGAGTGAGTAGATCTTACCTAGTCCCGAGAAAAATATACCGAGATAATCATATACACATGTGTGAGTGTGGGACTTATTTGAGGTGAGAGCATTTGGTCAACAAAATCGTCTGCAAATCATATGGCGCAGTGTTATAGATGTATGTGCGTGGTTGCAGGTGACAATATTTTTTCAGGTTTCGATTCCTCTGTGTTATGGTTGGAAATTTTGCATATGCATAGTGTTTTGAGTTGATACGATGAGGTAGGGGTTAGAAAATTTGATTTTGATGACTGTTGTAAGTTTCCTAAAGTTTTTCCAATTGAAGCGTCGAAGTAGATTGTTTTGTTTTTTTTTACCCAAGGACATGCAAAATTTCTAAGTTGAGGGTGTTGATGTGCCATGATTTTACGGAACTTTCGACGCTTAAAACAAAGAAATTGATCACATTCTAGGTATGTTTATATGGGTATAAGGTATTTTGTGCTTAATGTGCAAGAAAACAGGGCTAGAAGTTATTTTGGTCGAATTAATGATAAAAACAATTGAAAGGTGACTGCCAGGTACTTAACGAGTCATTGGCAGGAGGCACGACTTGTCAATTGAAGCCTTGGCAAAAAGATGAAGTTTGGAAGATACAAGGCAGTGCACTTGACGAGTTAGAGGAATGACTCGTTACACTTAGTAACGAGTCATGAGGTCAACCGTTGGGTTTTGAAGAGAAAATTTCAGATAAGTGTCCAGTGGAGTTGACGACTGACATCACATGAAGGAACGACTCGTTGGCAAGATACTGGAACCATCCGTGAAGTGCACTGGACTTTATAAGGAAGTTGACCACGAGGGACCTAACGACTCGTGCTAAGGCACGACAAGTCGTTAGGTGAGTCGTTGCCAAGCTTGGGTATGCTGCTGAAGACGACCGTCACATAGCCCGTTTCCACTGCCGACCTAGTTTCTTGATTTATTTAGGAAAAGGATTTCTTTGTATTATAAATACCCAGTTTTAGGTTTATTTTAGAAGGAGAATTTTTAGAACGATTCTAAGACGATTTTTGCGAGGATTTTAGCAGAGTTTGAGAGAGAATTTTGAACGATATTGTGAGGAGATTCTTGAGAGAATTTTCATACAATTGTTCTTGATTCAAGACACGAAATCTACATTGGAATTTTATTCAATCTACTTGGTTTTTATTCTACAATACTTTGTAAGTTGAAATTATGATTTCTTCTTTATTTTGTGATTGCAATAACACAAACATGAGTTACTAAACCCATAAACTAGGTTTGTGGGAACCAAGATGAATTAACACACATAGGTAAAAATACTTAGTGATTCTTGAATGGGGTTTTATGCATGTATTGTTT
>JACEIK010005246.1:96461-114802 GCA_018107945.1 Datura stramonium
TTTCATGATACAAGACTCGACTTTCAGGCCCATCCTCATCCTTAGACCATCTCGGAGTTACTATCAGCTTTATTGGTGAGTCCTCATGATCCGAGGGCCGTATGACTAGACATTTATGTTATTCTTTTGTTTCAAATTGGTTGGGTTAGCTGGGGATGTTGTCCAATCAACCCATCTTTCGTGATAGAGGCTTTCAGACCGTATGTAGTACTCAGCTTAGGTGTATGTCTAGTACTTCCGAATGTTATGGCATGTTATATTATGTTTACATTTCCTCTATGTCTTATGTTCCGTCTTCCACTTAAAGTGAATGAATTTAGATGTATGCATATGCCATGGGTCAGCTTGGGGCCTCTTGGGGTTCCTTGTCCCGTGTTATGATCCGGGTGTACATTCTGGTCGTGACAGGGGGTTTCTTCTTAAATCAGGTATGTGGGTTTTTCAACAAGGATATCCTTTCATCCTTGTTCCTCAATTGTTTTATTTAAAAAACCCAATTTCATTATTCTAGAAAAGCATGACCTAGGGTTTTGATTTATGGATGATTTCTTCTACGTCTTGTACGAATTCTAAGACCCATTAGGAGTAAAAGTCATTTATGCTTATGGAATTATTTTAATATCTTGATTTATGTGCTTAATGGAGAAAATGCATGATTATGGGATTTCCTTCATGAGATAGCTTAAAACTTCGATTGGGATTTTGCTATTGTTCACTAAATTATATAAAGAACTTGTATCCATGTCTAAAATATGTGAATATTGTAAGAATTCTTTTAAAAACTAGAATATATGATTTGAAAGATATGATGATCTCAGATTAGAAATTATGGGCTTGATCAATGGGAAGTATGTATATGTTTTCATTATGTTTCGGATGTAAATGTTTTGAGTATGAGGTGAACTTATGATAAAGGTATAATTAGCGTATCTTCTTTATGATTTGGAGTAAATTTCGAAATGAGTTTCATGAAATAAATATATGTTTCTACCATGATCTCGTTGTACATGTTTAAGGTATGAGTTGATTATATGGGGTTTTCTTCCGTAAATTCGAATATATGAATCAGTGTATACATGCTAAAGTGTGAATTAGACCTGTGGATCATACATGACTATATGTTATACGTCGTATGTATGAACTAGGAACTTGAATGTTGTGGAGGTGTAAAGTATGATATGAATCTATAGATGATCGCAAATGTAAGATGTGTGTATTAAGTGATGATTTGGTACCATGACGATATGGATTATGCTGATAAAGCATACGAATGATCCTTTAGACTTTTGTGCTTGTTGTTAATAGAAAGTTGCCCTAATCCTTTCTAAACGAATGTTGTATGAAAAAATCAGTAAATGCTCATGTTTCTGCTAGCTGTAGTAGCATAGACCAGATGTATAATGTCAGATCAGTAATCCTCATTTTCTAGTCAGCAGGGAATCTCCATAGTGGAGAATGTTTCCCTTGGTCAGTCAGGGAATCTCCATAGCCAAGAATGGTTCCCTTAGTCAGTCAAGGAATCTCCATAGCCGAGAATTTTTCCCTTGGTCAATCAGGGACTCTCCATAGTTGAGAATGTTTCCCTTAGTCTGCCAGGCACTCTCCATAGCTGAGAATGACTCCCTTAGTTCAGTCGGGAATCTCCGTAGAAGAGAATGACTCCCTTAGTTCAGTTGGGACTCTCCATAGATGAGAATGTTTCGCTAGTTTAGTTGGGACTCTCCATAGATGAGAATGACTCCCTTAGTTCATGTTATCAGTTTGACTCAGTTCTGTATAGTTCAGACTTCAGTTTAAAACAGATGTTGCATAAGGCAATCTCAGTTATCAGTAGACATCCAGTACAATGTATGACACTAGCTTCATCTTTGACTCTCATTAAATGTTCAATACTTGACCCTTATGCATGAGTTTGATGATGCTTCAAAATATGAGTTCCAAATGAAAGTTTCATGTATATATGTGTTTGTGACTCAGGAAAGGATTGTTGCATTTTAAATTAGTTATATGTCGATACACTCAGTTAAATTCCTTCTTGTATACTTGTATGTTAGTTTTTTTACGTTTCCCTGCATGCTCAGTACATTCCAAATACTAACAGCATACTTTATGTGCTATATCGTTTCATGATATAGATTCAGGTACCCAGACTCAGCCTCGCGGGTATTCACACTCTTTCTGCCATATTAGAAGAGCGTGATCTCTCGAGGACGAGATCAATGTTTCTTAGTTTTGTTATATTTCAGTTTTCAGATCATAGGAGTTAGTTTAGGACCTGCCCTAGCAACTAATCAGTTTAGTATAGGCTTTCAGACATGTGTAGTCAGATTCAGTCTATGTATTATGTTTTTGCTAGATTATGTCCTTAAGTTTTAAATTTGACTCCTTAAAGTTAGCTTCCACTCAATTATGTTTATGTTAGCTATTTATATTGTTAAGTGTTATGATATGATTGTTCCATGGGTCGACTTGGAGCTTTTCGGGGTTTCTTGTCCCGTGTTACGACTAGGGTGTAAACTCGGGCCGTGACGGCATCTGAGATCTATCTTATAAACGCACCTGGCACCCTGAAGCTGGTCAAAAAATCATCAATCCTGTGTAGAGGATACCTGTTCTTGATGGTGACCTTGTTTAATTGCCGATAATCAATACACATATGAAGAGATCCATCTTTCTTTCGGACAAAGAGAACTGGTGCACCCCATAGGGATTTGCTCAGTCTAATGAAACCCTTGTCTAGAAGGTCTTCCAACTGCTCCTTCAACTCCTTTAACTCGGTTGGGGACATTCTTTAAGGAGGAATAGATATAGACTGTGTATCGATAAGGAGGTCAATACCAAAATCAATCTCCCGCTCGGGAGAGATTCCCAGTAGATCATCTGGGAAGACTTCTTGATACACACATACTACTGAAACTGACGAAATAGTTGGGGTCTCGGACATAGCATCCTTTACCCTAACTTGATGTTACATGCAATCCTTCGAGATCATCTTTATGGCCTTAAGGTACGAAATGAAACGACCTACAGGCACAGCTGAACTACCCTTCCATTCTATGAATGGCTCACCAAAAAATCTATACTCTACTACTCGGGTTCTACAATTAACTGAGGCATAACATACAAATTGCCCATCCATGCCGAGGATAACATCATAATCGGTCATGGCTAACTCTACTAGATCTACTGAGGTGACTTTCTGAAGGACTGTGACAAGGAAACTCCTAAACACGCGTCTTGCTACAAGTGAATCACCCACTGGAGTTGAGACTAAGAAGGTCTGACAAGATTTCGGGACTAACTCCGAAACTACTAGCCACATAAGGTGTCATAAAAGACAAGGTATCCCATGGATATAACAAAGCATATACATCAAGATGGAAAACTCATAACATACCAGTGACTACATTCGGGGAGACCTCCTACTCTTGGCGAAATGCTAAGGCATAGAATCTATTTTGGCACTGACCACCACTTGTGCTAGTAGATGCCCCCTGCTGGGCTGGGCGTGCGGGTGGAGCTGCTAAACTGGAAGATGGGCCTTGGCCCCTATCATGGCCCTGTCTAGCTTCTGGGCAATCTCTGAGCATATGACTAGGATTTCTGCACTCAAAGCAAGAACCTATACCCACCGAACACTGACCCGTGTGTCCCCGACCACACTTTCCACAAACTGGGATACTAGAATCCGTGGGCCTGCTGCTCTTACCCCTAGAGCCTGATGCTCATCCTCTTTGGTCATGCCCATGTCTGGATAGAACACTCATTGCTGAAGATGCTAGGGCAGAAGATCTTTGGTGGGTCTGCTGTCGGTGCCCATAACCTGGCCTCTGTGGAGAGAATCTATAGCTGTCTATCCTCGCCCTCTTGGCCTCTCTCTCCCTCATATCAATTACCTCCATCTTCTGGACGTATAATACTATCTGAGGGAGATCCATATCCTGATGGAGCATAGTGGTTCGGCAATCCCTGTCTAAATAGTCTTCCATCCCATGAACAAACCTGCTCACTCGCGCCCTCTAATCATCCACTAACTCTAGGGCGTAGTTTGACAAATGAGTGAACTCTAGGTCATATTCCTACACTGTGATATTCCCCTGCTTAAGATTCATTAACTCGGTTTCCATCAACTCCCTCATATCACGAGGGAAGAACCGATCTATAAAAGCGACGTGAAACTACTCCCAACTGATAGGGGCTGCTCTAGCTTCCCTACTATCCTTCCACTGTCTAAACCAGATGTGTGCGACCCCCTTCAAATGATAAGTAGCAAAATCAGCACACTCTTCTCCATTCACCCCCATGACCTGGGTGATCTTCAAAATCTCGTCAATAAACTCATGTGGATCCTTATCCACCTTTGACCCAAGAAACTCTAGTGGGTTTATCTTTAAGAAATCTCTGACTCGAGCTGCCACCACATTCCCATTCTGCAGTACATGTGCCACTGCCTGCTGGTTGATCTGGGTGGTCAAGACCTGTGCTAGCATCTAAATGGCTACCCTAAATTTAGCTTGGGCAATCGGCTCTGGTGCATGGTGCTCATGGACTAGTGGGGCTTGTTGGTTCCCGGCTCCGTTGACATCCTCGTGGCCACTTCCGTTCCCATTTCTTTTATTGTTAACTCTGCGGGAAAGCATTATTCTGCAATCATGAATAGTATGAGTTAGAAGGATAGAGAGATATTTCATCGCACGATATAGATCATGAAAGAAAGGAACATTTCCTAAACGTCTAGTAGCGTCTTCGTCATAAGTGTGGCGTGCTTCACACCCATGAAAAAGACTCTACTTAACGTGGCTTTCAAACACCTTAGGATAATTCAAAACCTATGGCTCTAATACTAAGTTTGTCATGACACAAACATAGGCCCGGTTTGAGACACTGGACAAGGAGCCCCGAGAGACTCCAAGTCGACCCATGGAATGAACTTACATCTAACTAAACCAAATAAAGTGGAAGGCTTAACATAATAACATAGAAGAAATTTGAACATAACATTATAATCTGAATATACAACCCAAGTCTGATGCTTGATACAATCTATTGTCTAAAAAGCCTCTAAATCAGATGAGTTGCTGGGACAAGACCCCAACTAACTCTCCATATCTGAAAATTGAAAATACTGAGATAACTAATAATGAATGGTCCTCGGCAGATGAGGATTCACCAATAGAGATTGGATGCTAACTCTGAAAGCTGTCTAGTGGCGGGGCTAAGTGTCACGACCCGAACGTAGACCCGGATCGTAACACGGGACAAGGAGCCCCGAGAGACTCCAAGTCGACCCATGGCATGAACATTCATCTAACTTCATATTACTCAAAGAAGAATACTGAACATATGATATAGCAGAAACATAGGCGTAAAATAACATAGCATGATAAGTGGAACGTACTAAAAATACATAACAGCTGAGTACTACAATTAGTTTGAAAGCCTCTAATCATAACAGATGGGTTGATAGGACAACCTCCCCAACTAACCCAAGAAAACTGAAACAAAGGGGATATCCATATCTGACCATATGGCCCTCAAAAAATGAGGACTCACAGTTGGATGTGAGACTCTGAAGTGGATTACTGACGGGGCTAAGCCTGAGAGCCGGGTCTTGTACCATGAAATGATACAACATAGAAAGTATATGGTCAGTATGTGGAATGTATCGAGTATGCAAGGTAAGTAAAACGGATATATAAAATATATAAAACTCATAAATGATATAAGAGTAGGACAACATTATCATGAAATAAGTAGAATACGATACATAACGCTCAAGGTTTTCAAAATATTCGTAATTCAGTCGTAATCATAATCATAAGAGAAAAGCTTTATTGAACATGACTTGAGCCAATATACATAATCATAACATGCATAAATCATGAGGAACAATGGGAGATTCTTATAACCAACATACAATCGGGAGGGTGTTCGTACCTTTCCAAGGGTAGAACCATGAAAGGTGTGATAACACATATGAAAAGGCCCATTCGGGCAAGGGGACAGTCACAAGAGAGGTCCCATCATGTCCTATGATGACACATAGTTATGAGATCTGGGCAAAACTTGGGCCTCGAACCTACTATGTGTTAAATACTACTCCCAAAACATATATAGTGCTCATAGTATATTATGCATGAGATTCATGGGCTAGTTAAATCATGATAATCATAAATATGCTTGTAAATACGTGAACTATCCATGAGGGTAAGGCCCGTGAGTCGGCCAAAAACATAATTAGTAAATCATGGGATTCATGCATACTTATAAATCATATATAGACTTTGTAAATCATCTATTCATAATGGGCATTTGAGTAAATCAATTTTACAAATCATAAATCATGATGGGTTTATAAATATAAACAATTGAAGCAATGATCATAACTCGATTCATCATAGAACATGCATAATTAGGCTTAATTTAGTATAAATCAAAATCATTAAATTTATAATCAAAGTAGTTATAGAATCTGATCGTAATTCACAAAATATGATGTAAATCACAAAAGACAATAACCCATTGATAGATCATTAGAATTCCACAAGATTTAAGTTAAAACCTCATATGATTTTTGATCAAACTTCATTAATTAGGAGAGATTGTGCATGGGTGTGAATGAGAACACCCATTCATAACTCTACATACCTTCTTGAAATAAAATCTCACAACTCCTTGAAAGCCCAAGGGATATTGATGAAGAAAAACCTTAAAAACAAGCTTAATCACCTTCTAATCTTCCTAACTTGCATGCATGAGAATGAGTAGGCTAGAAGGGCTTAACCTATCATAATACACTCAGAAAATATTTTAAAACAACGTAGTTGAGGACCTTAGAGTGTAGGAATGATGAAAATACCTTTAATGAAAAATCCTGAAAAAATTTGCACTGAGTGAACTAACGACCAGACTAGCAGATCGTTGGAGGCTACCACGACGTGTGGTATCCATCCATTGTTTGCACTTCCAAAAATTCTTGTTCTCATATTTTATCCACGACTAGACAGGATGAGTTTTCCTTCCATTTAACGGGTCGTTCTTTCGTCCGTTGTTTCATCCTTCAGATCATGCTTCGAGTCCTTCTAACGAGCCTCACCATGACTCGTTACATCCTCCAACGAGCCGTGGTTGCCTTCCATTTTTTATACTGGAAAACATAACTATTCCAATTCCATGAATGGTGACCACGACCCGTTAATTCTCACGATGGGTCGTGGGATGACCCGTTACTTTCCCTTAAGCTGAGGTCCAGTACCACCACGTCTCCAAACGACGATGTGTTTTAACAAACAACAAGTCCTCACTTCGATCATTGTTTCAACTGTCACTAGGCCTAGTCCTTCCCACGATTTCTTCCCACGAGTCGTTGATTGTACCAACGATCCGTCGGGTCGTCTATCCTATGGAATTTTGCCCAGTTTTCTGCCAACTTCCATTTTAAATCCTAGGTCTAATCTTAGGCACTTTCGGGGTATTATAATATCTCCCCCTTGGGAACATTTGTCCTCAAATGTTGGAAACAAATAGAAAATAAAGACATGCAATCATTACACTCAAATACTGATCATTCAAATCGAAAATTGACGGAATGACTATCTCCTATTCAAATGACATAGCTGGACTGATTTAATTATTCATATACACATCTATACACATAAAAGAAACTTGAACACATGAACCGAACATGAAAACTAAATAGTGTTTTAGGGAAAAACTCGATACCTCAAGTTGGAACTGAGCCAGTAGAAAATAAATGAGGGTATCTAGCCATCATATCCCCTCCGGCTTCCCACGTAGCTCCCTGAACATGTTGATTCCTCCATAACACATTAACTGAAGCTACTTCCTTGTTCTTCAGCCTTCGAACCTGACGATCCAATATTTCCACCGGAACCTCCTAATAACTAAGGCTGTCTTTTACACCAACACTGTCCACCGGAACAACTAGGGCTGGATCACCCAAATACTTCTTCAAGAGTGATACATGAAACACACGATGCACGGAAGATAACTCTAACGAAAACTCCAATTCATACGCCAGCTTGCCAACTCTTCCCACAATAGGGCTAAGTTTTCCTTTCTTTCCAAACCGCATTACTCACTTCATGGGAGATACCTTCAAAAAAACCCAATCATCCACCTCGAACTCTAATTCTCTCCTTCTCACATCGGCGTAGGAATTTTGGCAACTCTAAGAGGTTTTCAGCCTGTCCCTTATCAATTGAACCTTCTCTATAGCCTCATGGACCGAATCTGGCCCTATCATAGCTACCTCACCAATGTCAAACCATTCGGTAGGCGATCTACATATATTCCCATAGAGAGCCTTGAACGACGCCATCTGAATACCACAACCCAAATGGAATCATATTGTTGACGAGTACGAAGTAAATCTGTTATGAAATCTATGTTAATTTATTCCCACTTCCAAGTGGGAATGCTGATATCCTGAAGTACACCTCCCGGTCTCTGATGCTCAACCTTTACTTGCTGACAGTTTAGACACTTGGCTACGAATTCTGCAATATTATTCTTCATGCCATTCCACCAATTGATTTCCCATAAATCACAGTATATCTTGGTGGCACTCGGATGGATAGAGTACCTGGATCCATGAGCCTCATGCAACATCCATCTCCTTAAATCGTCAACATTCGGAACACATAGGCGACCTTGATGCCGAAGCAGACCATCTTCCCCTTTGGAGAAGACCTTCACCTTCTGATTCTGAATGTCTTCCTTTAATTTTACCAAAATCGAGTCCTCATATTGTCTATCTTTCACATCCGTCACCAAGGACGATTCTGATCCGTTCTACACAACACTGCCATCGGTTGAGTCAACCAACCTAACTCCAAACCTTGCAAGTCGATGTACGTCTTTCACCAGTTCCTTCTTCCCCTCATACACATGGGACACACTCTCCATCGAGAGCCTACTTAGTGTGTCAGCTACTATATTAGCATTTCCTGGAAGGTATAGCACACTCATGTTGTAATTCTTGAGTTGTTCCAACAACCTCCTTTGCCGAAGATTGAGGTCCTTCTTGGTAAAAACATATTGCAAACTCTTATGGTCCTTGAAAATATCCACGTGGACCCTATACTAATAATGTCACCATATCTTCAAGGCGAATACCACCTGGACTAATTCAAGATCATGGGTCGGGTAATTCTTCTCATGAACCTTTAGTCGTCTGGAGGCATAGGCTATGACTTTCTCGTGCTGCATCAATATGCACCCAAGACCGATCCTTGAAGCATCACAATAAACTACGAACCTATCGGTACCCTTAGGTAGAGTCAACACCAGTGCTGAAGTAAGTCAAGTCTTCAATTCTTGGAAGCTCTTCTCACAAGCCTCCAAACATTTGAATTTCATCTTCTTCTAGGTCAATTTAGTTAGAGGTGCTTCAATCGATGAGAAACCTTCAATAAATCTCCGCTAATATCCAACTAAACCCAAGAAACTCCAAATGTCTAAAGGATTCACCGGTCTATGCCAATTCATTACCGCTTCTATTTTCTGAAAATTCACATTTATACCCTCACTTGCCACCACATGGCCTAGAAATGGTACGAAGTTCAACCAAAACTTGCACTTGCTAAATTTGGCATATAACTGACGATCTCTGAGAGTTTGACGCACTATTCTCACATGAGCGGCATGTTCCTCCTCACTTCAAGAGTATATCAGTATGTAATTGATAAACACAATCACGAACATATCCAAGTATGGCTTGAACACCCTGATCATTAGGTCCATAAAAGTTGTAGGAGCATTCGTTAGTCTAAAATACATAACTACAAACTCGTAATGACCATACCGCGTCTTGAAGGCTATCTTGGGGATGTCACACTCCCAAAATCTAAGCTGATGATTACCGGATCTGAGATCTATCTTTGAGAAACACTTGGCACCCTGAAGTTAGTCAAATAAATCATCAATCTCGGGTAAAGGATACCTATTCTTGATGGTGAATTTGTTCAATTTCCAATAGTCAATGCACATTCGAAGGGAACCATCCTTCTTTCGAACAAATAAAATTGGTGCACCTTATGGAGACTTGCTCGGTTTAATGAAACCCTTATCTAACAGGTCCGTCACCTGATCCTTGAACTCCTTTAGCTCAGTTGGAGCCATGTTGTAAGGACGGAGAGATATAGGTTGCGTTTTGCGAAGGTCAATACAAAAATCAATTTCCCTCTCGGGGGGAACACCTGGTAAATCTTCAGGGAATACTTCTGGGTACTCACGCACTACCGAAACTGGCCGAATAGTCGGGATTTCAGACTCAACATCCTTCTCCCTATTTAGATGATACATACAACCCTTGGAGATCATCTTTCTAGCCTTAATATAGGAAATAAAACAACCTACAATCATGGCCAAACTACCCTTCCACTCCAAGACTGACTCACTCGGAAAGCGGAACTCCACCGCATGGGTTCTACAATTAACAGAAGCATAACACGCATACAACAAATCCATGACAAGAATCACACGTCTATACACCCATCTAGCTACAACTGGATCACCAATAGGAGTAGAAATTGAAAATGGTTCTGAAACAGTCTCGGGACTAACTCCAAAGCTACTAGAAATATAAGGTGTCACAAAAGACAAGGTAGCCCCTGGATCCAACAAAGCATAGACATCCAGATGAAACACTCGTAACATACCAGTAACCACATCCGGTGAAGTTTCCTGCTCCTGACAGGTTGCAAGGGCATAGAACCTGTTCTGGCGCTGACCGCCAACTGAAATAGTCGATGCACCATGCTGAGGGGACGTGCTACTGGAGCAGCTGAACTAGAGGCTGGCATATGGGCTCGGCCGCCCCCTAATCTGGCCGAAGGGTAATCCCTGAGTCTGTGTTTGGGTTTACCATACCCAAAATAAGCTTCTAATCCAACTAGGCACCTCAATTAGTTGTTATTTCCGCACCTTGCACAAGCTGGGAAAGTGTGCTCTACCTGCATTCTACCCCGGCCTTTCAAATCTGAAACCCTACTCCTCTGATCCCCTTATGATCTAAATGGTGTACTGGCTGATGATGGTGCTGGAGCAAAAGACCTGTGATTAGACTGCTGGCATTGTCCACCCCTCGATCTAGCCTGAGAAATCCCAAAATTGGCTGTCCTGGCCCTCTTGGCTTCTCTCTACCTTCAATACACTGACTCCATCTGCTGGGCATGCAACACTATGCAGGTAAAATCTATATCTCGATAAAGCATGGCGATCTTTCAATCCTTATCCAGGTAGTCCGTCACTCCATGCACAAATCGGCTCACTTGAGCCCTTTGTTCTGCCACTAACTCTTGTGCATACATGGATAAGCGAATGAACTCCAGAGTGTACTCCTGAACTGACATATCACCCTGCTTGAGATTTACAAACTCGGCCGCCTTCAGTTCCCTCATCTCACAAAGGAAGAACTTATAACGCTCAAACCACACTTCCAACTGAAGTATGAAGCGGACGTTGTCAATAAAGAACCCAACTAAGACGTTAGGGTCGATCCCACAGGGAATATGGAAGATCTAGATTACAGCTAGTAGATGAACTTGTATGGTATTACTTCACAATGGGGGAATTCTAATAAAATGCAATAATAAAAATAACCAGTAGTCAAGATTATATTTGTAAATCAATAATTAAAGGATAACTAGGGTTTGTGTTCCCCATGGGTTCATAATAGCTTTGTATATACACTCATTGACTTTACTAATACTTACTTACAGAACTGATAACTTAGATTCATTCAAATGATTGACCAATCCCTATTGAATGACTATCATCAATTACTTGACCAAGTCTCATGAGTTTTGTAAACTAACCGTTATCACTATGTTCTAGATATAACTATTCTATGACCACAACTCAAGTTAATACAATGATCATCAAGAACAAGGCTCCTTTGTAATTCTCTTTTCCTAATCTCTACCTCTTCGACCAAAGAAAGTAAAGAATTCAGGTACTTCCTAACGTTCTACACCGTTATTAGCCATTGAAGATGAAGAGAGAATAATCATGCAAATATTTAGTATTGGTTTAGACTCACATTGTGCAAATCTAACTAGTTAATCCACCATGGTTCCTACAACCCTTCTATGGAGGTTTAAGCCTCTCATAGTTGCAAGGTGTGTCGATTGGTGTTAATGACTGAAGACATAAAACAATACTTACAAACATGATTGATAAAAACAATTCCTTCAATTAAACCACGAAATCTTGAATAACAAGTAGCAGAACAAGATGAATTCAGAAAAAGGTTGATCACAAGGTTGAACTAACTAAATTCTCTCTTCCAATGATGTAAAATTGCCTACGACAATGTTTTCCTACTAGAATTAAGTCATTCATCGTCCTCTATTAAAATAAAACATAAAAGGATTTATATAGTGACAAAGAATCTTTTTCTAAACTAACAGGACTGCTTTCCATATCTATAACCGACCTCATCATGGGTCCACCTACGACCTATAGGGGCTTCTCACGGATCGTGACATCCACTTGTGGCTTGGGTGTTGGCTGAATTTGGCTAAGTGTTGGGCCAAGGTACAATTCGTACCAACATTCTACGAATCGTATATTGACACCTGTGAAGCTTGATCTGATCTTTTGAACTCTTTCTGAACTTCACCACGACTGGTATGATACGGCGTGCCTTTATCCTCCGCAGCGAATTCAAGTAGGGTTCTCTCGTCTTGAGAATCAGCCTTCTGTGTGATTCTTACGGATTTCCATCATGAATGGCTTACCACGACTCGTACCACCATGGTACGATCCGTGAAAACTCACATAAGTTCAGTCTTTTAGGTTAAACTTTCAGTTTTTTATCAAAGCCCTCAGTTTAACACGTAGGTCCATCCTACGGATCATACGTAGTGCAGTTTTTGCCCTTTTTGCACACTTTAAGCCTTTTTGCAATTTATTGTTCCAACATATTTATCATAAAATCAAAGGAAAAGTGCCTCATATCCACATAAATACACCTAAGTCAATGCTATTTTCTTAATTTTGAGCGTCCATAGTACTGTAAATTCACAACACATCCAACACTCTCATCTTAAGACTTTTGCATGTCCTCAGGCACAAGAAAAAGAAAATAAAAACATTGAATAACAACTAGAAAATAAACTTAAGATATTACAGCCAAAACTCAAACAAATTTGTGCACTCTATATACAAATTCTATTGACCCTTCCTCTTGAAACATCATCAGTTAATGTATTTCAAGCAACCTCAAAATATCATATTTAGGGATCAAGACATGTTATCTAGCTATCAATAAGCATTAAAGTCATCACCTATGTGTTTCACACAGACTAATGGTAAAAGCAAACACAATCCATATACCCTCACAAAAACGAGTCCCCACTCTAGTATGAAGTATCAGCTGAAACATGGGACTAGGCAAATGAAGCACTCACTCTCTCAAAAAAATGCAAAGTATTATGCATCAGATACTATAGGCTTGCCCTTATTTTCTCTACTTCGGCTTGTTAGATGGTCAAACTAAGATCACTATAGTACTTTATATGGCTTGTAATGTAGGCTAAGAGCTAAACATGATAAAGATGAAAGTTTTTATTAATTGACTATCCCTTCCATGGCACTACATTCATTGGCTGCACCATTCTCCTATTTCACCCTTCATTCTTTGTCTTCTTTTCTTCCCATTTTCCCATTTTATGAACATTTGCATGGGTGAGGTGATTTCTCACATTTTTCAACACTTTGAAGCTGTTTTGAAATTCTATTCTTTTTTTTCAATATTCTAATATTTTCAGCTTTTACTTTTTCACCTCACCACACCTTATTTTTCTTTTCTTTCGTTTTCTCCTGTTCCCACCATTTATGAACCCGTGCTTTAGCCACCTCAACTTAAGAATTTCGCTTATGTTGAGGTTCATAATATCAAAAGGAAGGACTAGGGCTAAACAGGTTCATTATAAACAAATGGGTACGGTTAGCAAGTAAATCAAAGAAATATGGTCAATTAAGGCTCAAACTTTGGATCAAGGGATTCATGACACTTTGGTAGGAAAATATAGGCAGAAAGTGAACTAACAGCAATGGCTATGATTATCCTAACCCACCATCCTCAACCTATGCGAGACCAACCAGACAAGTTCTAGATCTTCAACAACATACTGCAACAAATACTAAGACCTCACTCACACATGGTACATGAACTACTTTCACTTACATCTCTGGTTCATACATGGCTTAACAAGAATAGCACTATTAATAACTAAATTACATAACATGATCCACATAAATGATGCATTTTTGTCACAAATACACAGTAATTTTTTTTTAAACAGGGTCAATTTTTCAAAAAATAGAAAAGTAGTGCATATCCAATGGCTGAGTATTCCTAAGTTATTTTCTAATCAAACAAAAATAACAACTAAAAATAAAAAATCTTAACACATGCCGATTCTACTAGGTCGCAACTCTGAGGGAAAAGAAACACAGCAAGAAAAACCCTCAGGCGACCAAAAATATCCCAAAAATACAAGTACACCCTCCCCCTTTTTAAAGAATGAGCTTCGTCCTCGAAGCACAAAATATACGCAAGAAGGGAAAAAGGAACATACCTGTGGCTACTCAGACTTTGCCTCTGTCATCTCGCGAAGGTGGTACCTCTGACGTAGTAGTGGTGCTAGCGGTGGCCGGTGCACTCAATGGTGTAACAATGAGGGCACTGGTACCCCCCTTAGTGATTGTAGCCGTTTGAACGGTCTCTGTGGAAATAGGGGCTGAATATGGCTCACCCGAAGGGTCATGGCCACTGGCAAGCTCGGGCTGAGCTGTGGTAGAGCTTCCTGCTCCTCTAACTCTCTCATGCAACTCATTAATATGCTCCTCATGAGCTCGCATACTCTCCGCTCTAGCCCTCTTATGCTCTTTCTTCTCCTTCTTTCTCTTCTTTTTCGCACTCTCCTCACTAGCATCTTCAGAAGCACTCTTTTTGCCTTTATCATCGGCTGCACTTGGCCCCCAGTATGCAGCTAAATCAATATCCTCCTCAAGCTATGCATCCAAGCCCGGAAGAGTGGGGGATGCTATAACAGTTGGTTGCCGTAAAGACAACTCAACCACTTGGCTCTGAAGAGCCCCCAACTCTGCACGGAAACTGTCGGTGTCTGACTGCTCCTCCATTCTCAAGTTAAATCTGCTCTCAAAACTATCTAGGAGGTCATGAAGGACTTGAGTTGCTACATCTATCTCGGATTTGACCCATGGATTTACATTCTCCATCACTGCCTGAATTTTGTGCTCGGCCATGGTCAATCTCTTTGCCATCTTTTGGAGGAAGTCGTGCGGTACCAGGATGTAACCTACTGGAGTCTGAGTCTGTACACTGGGCAGCGGTGTAGCTGAGGTGCTGGGAGCTGATTCTGAATGACTGGCATCTGTAGCCAGTGTCTCGCTCTGCTCTTGAGTACTAGGGATATTTACCTGTACGTCCCCTGCTGGCTGAGCTGCTCGGAAGGCTGTGGGCATTCTGGATCTGCTTACTGGGTTCATGTTATCCCGGATAAGGCCTATGTCTGCAATTCTTTGGCCTCCGATCAATCTCTTATCACCCTTCTGTACTCTCGCCTCCCTGCACAAACTGTATACAAGGCTCGGGAATAGAATGGTGTGATTAATTCCACTGCCCTATCTCGTATCTCGGTAGCTATGATCCTCGAGATATTAAGAGGGTAGCGGTACATGAGGCATGCCACCAACGCTGCTCTATCAGCACTCAGCGTGTTATGATTAACTGTGGGCACTAATCGATGTCTTACCAATGTCCAATAGGCCTTTGCAATGAAGTTCAATGATCTCTTTGTCACCTACTTTCCATATGTAACCCACTCAGCCTCGTCCTTGTTGTCAGCTATCACCTCTGCTAGCCATTACAGCTGCCTCTGTCGCTCAACCCTGCTCAGACTCCTAATTGGCTTCATTGCCTCAACCTTGTAATAATACTCTAGGTTTATTCTCGTTGGTCTGAACTGAGTCCATATAACATCCATGCAATAGCCCGATCATATACGTCTATTAACCGCCCTCGGACTAAAACATTCTGCCCCTCCTTTGCTTTCTCCTTCATTGTGGTCAGGTAGTTGGCGTAGAACTCCCTGACGATCTCCTCTGTGTATTGTGTAGGGGTCTTGGCCATCCAATCTAACCCAAAGAAGCTAAAAATATGCTTCATCTCCTCAACTTCATTCAATGAATTAGTGAGGATCCGCGGTTCTTCTTGGATGCTTCTCTTTGGTTTGTTTTTGGCGGTGAGAGCGATGCCTTGTTCATATATCTCTTTAGCACCCGACACTCTCCACCGCATTTGTTTTGTTCTCTCTGGCAGGGGTCTCCTCCTCCACTTCTTCTTCATTTCTTTATGCATCATTCTGGATCCCTTCTAACCCTTCCTCAGTGTTGGAGTCGGTTCCTGGCCTTTGTTGTTCCTCTCTAGCCCCCTCTTCAGTCTGGGGAGTTTGAGCGAATGTGGCCGTGGTTGCTATGGCTTGGGCCTTTGCTCTTTCCCTAGTGGTTCTTGTTCCATCTGTGTCTAAGGTGTCTACTTAATAATCCTAAAGCAAACTACTAGGTGAATCTCCATCTTGCTTAGACTCTGAGTCTGTTGTTTCATCTATCAATTGCCTGCGGGCTTGTGTTTTGTCTGCCCTGCGTTCTGTTAGCCATCACTAGCCGCACGTTGGTTGGTGTGGGGGCTCCCAATCCTAGCTTCTTGAAGACCGCCAAGGGCATTAGATTTATGCTAGCGCCCATATCACAGAGTGCCCTTGCGAACTCGACATTACTAATGGTGCAAGATATCGTGAAGGCACCTTGGTCTTCCTTTTTCTAAGCTAAGACCCTTGTTTCTATGGTACTGCAGTGATGGACATTGTCAATTGGCTCATATCTTACAGATCTTTTCTTCGTCACTAGGTCCTTCATGAATTTTGCATATCCCGACATCTTCTCTAGTGCTTCGACCAGTGGTATATTCACAGAAAGTTGTTTGAGCATTGAAAGAAATTTTTGGAACTTATCGTTATCCGCCTTTTTCTTTATCCTTTTCGGGAATGGTGGCGGTGGTCTTGGGATTTCCTTTTTCGAGTTGCACCTTGATCCATGTCGCATTCCTTCTCACTCCTAGGGGCCTTTTGCAACCCATCACGTTGTGTCTCATCACCAATCTCTTCTTAATCAATCACGCTCTCTTTCCTCGTTTCAACTTCAACAGGAAACGGGGGGTCAACTGTGGTTTTACCACTCCTAGTCATCACTATCATGCAATGAGCATCATTCATTGGATCTGGAAGGTGTTGCTAGGAAGTGTACCCTATTGTCTAGGGCTCATTAATGCTGACTGTTTCCCAAGTTGGTGTTCTATCTTCTTGATGGCGGTGGCATGAGATTCCCCTTTCTGACGCATGCTAAATAAGTCACTTCGAATTTCTTTTAACTGACCATTCGTGGACCTAACCTTTTTCAGCATTTCGGCCATCATACTCTCCAAATTTTATTGTCCGGCTTTCTCTTCTCATACGTTAGGAGGCACATAGACTCCAGCCCGGTCATTGCGATATCCATCATTCCTTCTCCTTTCTCCCTCTCGCTCACGACCACGACTCCTATCTCTAAACCCATTCCTATTGTAGTTGTCTCTGTATTTGTTCTGACCTTGATTTTCAGAACCTTGGCACCAATTTTCTTGTCCAGACGCTTAGGCGTTGGCTTGGAAACCCACCACTTGGCTATCTAGGAAGTTTGCCTCCTCCTTAGAATCAGAGTGATCTGCTCCTTGATCCCTTCCTTGTGTTCCCACTATATTTACCTTTTCGGTTCCTGCTCCCATGATATGCTTTGTCAGCAAATCCAATGATGTACGCATGTGAGCCAACTCCTGATCGCGTTCTTCCTCCATCCTTCATTGGTTTGCAGTCAAACCAACAACATATGTACCTGCTACTGCATCAACCTCCCTCATATGCCATACCCTGTTTGTCTTTGTCACCCTGTCAAGGATAGTGGCTTCTTCCTCCCAAGTGTGACTCATCAATGCTCCACCCACCACCGTGTCTGCTACACCCTTGGTGCTATTATTAAGAGACCTGGAAAAGATTTCCAACAAACTATTATCCGGGATTTTATGGTTTAGGCACTTAGTCAACTTTATTTTGAACCTCAACCTGATTTCATGAAGTGCCTCTTTCTTAATCTACTGAAAATTATAGATCTCATCTTTTAACTGTAACATCCTTGATGGGGGAAAGAATCTCTCCAAGAAGGCTTGTTTAAGCTCCCTCCAATTGGTTATGGAG
>JACEIK010005247.1:1210-21365 GCA_018107945.1 Datura stramonium
ATATTCACATTTACATAAAATCACATGAGAATGTATATAAATAAGTAGATAAACAAGACTAAATTGAGTTATAAAGTAGCACTTGGGCATGCAATTATGACCAAGATCATAGATCTATTCCAAAGTCTATTTCCCATTCAGGGGGAACTCCGGGAAGATCCTCAGGAAATACATCTGGGAACTCGCTGACAATTGGAACTGACTAAATGGTTGGGGTCTAAGATTTGGAATCCTTGACCCAAAATAGATGATACAAAAATCCTTCGGAAATGAGTTTCTCAGCCTTAAGGTAGGAAATAAACCTACCCTTAGGCGCTGAACTGTTGCCCAACCATTCTAAAACTAGCTCATTAGGAAATTTGAATTTGAAAACTCTAGTCTTGCAATCAACTGAGGCATAGCAGGAGTGTAACAAATACATGTCAAGAATAAGGTCGAAGTCGACCATGTCTAGCTCTATGAGATCAGCTGGAATGACTTTGTTCAGGACGGAAACTGGGCAATTTCTATACACCCGGTTGGCTCTAACTGACTCGCCAACTGGGTTAGAGACTGAGAATGGTTCTGAGAGAACCTATGGACTTATACTGAGCTAAAATACTATATACGGAGTTACAAATGAAAGAGTAGCTACTGGATCTAAGAGGCCATATACGTCTAGATAGAAGAGACGTAACATACCAGTAACTACGTCAAGTGAGCTTTCCTGATCCTAACGAGAAGATAGAGAATAGAAACAATTTTGGTGCTGACCGCCATCTGTACCTGCTGTGTTAAGCCTATTGGGTTGGTCGACCTGCTAGAGCTGATGATATGTTAGATTGGGATCTCCCTTGCCCCCCTGATTAGCACTCCCCGAGTCTGTGTCCAAGCTGTCCACACCCAAAGTAGTCCTCTCGTCCCTGAAGGAATTCTCCTAGGTGATTCCTACCACACTTGGGATAAGATGGATACTTGTTGCTGGCACTGAAACTTTGTGAGTGAGAGCCAGATGCTCTGCCCCTCCGATCCTGGCGGGACCAAAAGGTTGGGGCACTGGCTGAGCTGTGTGCTAGGGCTCTCTATTGTTGCTGCTACTGTTGTTACTGTTGTGGGCGGATACTACTACCATATTTCTGATTTCCATAGTCTGAATGACCAATTTCTTGGCCACTTGTTCTTACGCTCCATATCTTTCAGCTTCTCTGCCTCAAGCTACTGGGCACAACCAATTAGGATAGAGAGGTCCATGTCCTTGATCAGCATTGTGGTCCTGCACTCCTTGAGGGCCAAATTAGACACTCCATTAATGAATTTCAGCATACGAGCCCTTGGCTCGGCCACCATCTCTGGAGCATACTTTGATAGTCTAGTAAACTCTAGAGCATACTCCTCCACTGTCCGGTTGCCCTGCCGTAGGTTCATAAACTCTGCCATCTTAGCCTCCCTCAACTCCCGAGTGAAAAACCTATCCAGGAAAGCTGTGTGGAACTCCTCCCACTCCACCAGTCCTGCTCCCGCTGGCCGCCCCTCCTTCTATTGCTCATACCAAACCTGGGCTACCTCTTTAAGTTGATAGGCAGCCAGGTCAGCACTCTCGGAGGAGCTGACACCCATAATATGGGTAATCTTTCTAATCTCATCTATAAGCCCTTGTGGGTACTCTCCCACCTTCGCTCCATGAAAATTTAGAGGGTTCATCCGGGTAAAATCCCACACTCGAGCAGCAGCTGCGAACCCATTTGTGGCTACTAGAACCACCTGTTGGTTCACCTGGTTGGTGACTGTTTGAGCTAGCAATTGAATGGCCGCCCTGAATTCGGCGGTGGATAAGGATTCATCTTGACGTGCTGCCGGAGCTGATGGGTAGGTCTGTTGACATTAGCAGCCCTTCTTCCATTACAACGTCTAGGAGGCATGGTTCACTGAAACGAGACAAAGCATGAATTAGAAGGGCATTTCTGGAATTTGGAATTAACGCACGATAAAGAATATGAACAAAAGGGAATTTTCCTAATAACATCTCGTAGCCTCCTCTTCATAAGTGTGGCGCGCTTCACACCCTTGAAAAGGACTCTACTAGATGCGGCTTTCAGACATTCCTAGGATACTCTAAACTTAGGGCTCTGATACCAAGTTTTTAGTGCCCCGAGCCTACACCCTGGACGTAACAAGATACTTGAAGCCACAAGTGACCCCAAGTCAGCCCCTGGTCTATCAGTTACTAGCATTCTGAGTAAACATGCACAACGGAACTTTGAAATAATATCATAAAATATTCATGAGAGGTAAGTCTGAAAACATAAAGTTCAAACAATAGAATAATATTGATAAATCTGAAAATCATGTCTATCTGAAAGCCATCTAATAGAGGAGTTGTTGGGACAAACCCCCAGCTATCTCTAAGTCTAACTGAAACTAATACATAACTGAAAGAAGGAAAATAGTGCCCTCTGATGATGAGGACTCACACTTCAACTACTGCTACGATAAACCAGAACTGCGGCAACTAACGGTGCTGGGTCTGAGAACCTGCAACTGCATTATGAAATGATACAGCATAAAAGTATGCATCAATACTTTGAATGTACTGAGTAAGTGGGAGAAAAATAACTGAATATAAAGTCTGAGCTGAAATGACACGCGATGACCAAAGGTAAGCGGAACTAAACTACTGATATAACCTGAAATGGTCAAGATGACCCTGTTTGCTGGTCAAGGACATGCCCTATGTATGAAACACTGAGTTTGAGATATTGTACTAACTGAGATAAACTAAGGACTAGAATTGAACTGAGTTGCTTATTCTGAAACTTGACTGGACTGAAAAGAGGGAGAGTCTGTAACTGACATATAACCACGTGAGCTAGACGTGGAGTCCGATGTATACACCCCACCAGTAGGACCCAATATACCTTGCCAGGGTATAAAGGCATGAACTAAGTGATCGCAAAAGTATGGGGCCAATCAGGCCAAGTAATACTGTAACCTACGTTGGCAACGTAGTTCTGGGAACCTAGGTATGCTAGAACCCCGGCCCGCTTGGTGCTAAGTTCAACTCCCACTGGAAAACCTAAACTAAACTACTAATTTGATAGCTCGAAACTTGGGTCCAAGACTAGTCAGGGACATGTAACTGCATGTACCTTGAGAGTCTTATCGGACTAGATTCTGAAACTAGGTTCCAGACTGGTCAGAGCTGCTTATCTGGAAGTGTCGTGACTGTCTAAGAACAAGTTGTAACTGTACTGGGGTCCTGGGGCTGGTCATAGCTATATACTAGAATGTCATGACCGCCTAGTGGACTAAAAACTGTAAATCTAAGTCTGGTTCTGATAACTCAGAGGCACCACTGACACCTCGAAATAAGAGTGGAGTCAAAATGATCAATTGACCATTTTCTGAATATCACTGAGGATTCTAGCATTCTGACTGAGACTAAACTGTTATTATTCTGGAGAGATTCTAGTTCAAACTGGTCTGGACTACTAGCAGCTAATAGAGAATTCAACTTGTCCCAACAATATAGGAATTTCATAATATAGAAAAATTCAAGAATTATAGGAATTTCATTCAACAAACCAAAGTCATTCTGATTCATGAGATATTTACCCAACATATACATATAGCAAGAAATTCTAGGAATTCAGCCCAAAGCATTCTTCATTCACTAGAGGGAATTTAACAAGCAAAACCATTACTCGAAAAATTAGGGCTTAAACTCACTTTTTTATGAACACTGGAAATTTGATATGGAAATTATGGGGATCATACCAAAAATATACATGAACATCGTTCTAAGTGAAATCAATGAAAATAAACATGAATACTCTTTATATTCGAAAGCTCAGGGCTTAAAACTGATAGAAGAAATTGAGGAGGATTTTGGGGACACAAGGGATGAAAAATCCCCTTGCTAAAATCCCACTTACCTGGTGAAGAAAGCTGAAGAATTTTCTTGGGAATCGAAGAGAAAAGTCAGCCCTAGTCGTTGCTCTGAAATACTCTAAGAGAAAATTCTATGATTTTTCTCTAAGGATTAACGTGAGAATGAGGGGAGGAACCGTCCAAACCCTCTAATAAGTCTGAAATTAGTCCAAAACGATGTAGTTTAATGCTTAGGTAAATAGAAAATTACTAAATAGTCCTTTGAAGTTCGCCGGGAAAAACTGTCAGGTGCCCCTAACGGGTGACCTAATGACTTGTTACCAGGTCCAACAAGTCGTTGGGTCCTCCCGTCAAGTTCACTGGAGAAAACCCATTGACTCTTGATAGGGAAACTGACGAGTCGCCTCCACTGATGATGACTCATTGTGACATCCTGTCGAGTACACTGTCAACTTTTCAAATTCTGAAACTCCGACTTGGAAACGGGCGGCTTAACGAATCGTATGGCCTGATAATTACTCGTGAGGTCGTTCGTTGGGAAACACTAACTCATCATCTTGGCATCCTTCTCACAGTTGACCTGATGAGTCGTTGGGTCCCCTAACGACTCGTCAGGTTGGTCGTTCTACAACAATTCTGCAATTTTCCAGATTTCCTTCTTTTTGCCCCGAAATTGGATTTTGGGTTTTCGAGGTGTTACAGTCACACCAAGCCTTATTGAACATGCACAAGCCAGTTGTGCAAGGAATGGTCAATGCCCTAGGATCTTCACATTTTGGAGCAAGGTTGCTAGTCATAACAGCACTACAAAGATGAGTCAGCTCATCGGTGCCCGTATCCACCACCTTCTTTTCCTTCAAGAGTTCCTTCATAAATTTTGCATATCCTGGCATTTGAATCAAAGCATCCACCAGCGGTATGTTGATAGATAATTTAATAAACATTTAAATAAACTTCTGAAACTAATTATCCTCCTTTTTGACCAACCGTTGTTGATATTGTGGGGGAACTCTCGCTTCATGGTCCTTGTCTTTAGGGGCCTTCATGCCCATCTTCACATGAACCTCATCTGAGGGCGTCATATCAACATCTCCCTCATCTTTTCCTTTCTCATTATCACCAAGAATTGGTGCTTTCGGCACCTCATTCAACACATCATCATCAATTGCCTTCGGGGCATCAACATCCTTAGGTTTCACCCCCACATCTTTCAATATCTTACCACTTCTAGTCACGATTGCCATGCAATGGCCATCTTTCTTTGGGTTCGGGACAACGTCACTAGGAAGTGCACCCTTCATATGGGGGTTCATTTGTGCTTTGAGGTGTTTGATCGAAGCTGAGTGGGAGCTCACGGTTTGGGAGAGGTTAGACACCTCCCCTTTCAACTCTAGAACCTTATTGTCAGTGGATTCTACTTTATTTAACACTCGAGAAAATATATATCCTCGATCGTTGAGCTTCCTACATCACTCACCCCAGGCTATCCTTGGGGTGATTCTACTATTGGAGGGGGTATGTTGGGGTTAGAACTTCGGTGATATCTTTCTCCTTGGCGATTTTGCTCTCTATTTCTCCATCAATCATTTTTCTCTCCCCAACTAGGATTATCACGGTTTCTCCAACCTTGATTCTCTTTCCTTAGGTGCCAAGGGACTTGGTTGGCATGTATTGACACTCTCCTCATATCTTGAGGGTGACATATCATCAGCTAATAAAGAAAACAAGATAACTAATATAAAAAACAACAATGAGAAAAGCCCAAAGGTGTGATATAGATGGGGTGCCAATCGAATCAGGATTTACTAGACAATCGAGTTATTACTAATATGTGTAAATAACCTTCAAAAAGATGGTGCCCGATGTTTTTCAACTACTTGGACACTTTTTCCGCAAGTTCTTTTGAACCTCAAGGTGCAATTCAACTATTCCAATATGGTTTGGGTTAGGGGTTGGGGGATTTCTAGCTATCAACCTTTAATGGGATTATGACCATGGTTTTGGCTATTTCTAGCCCAACCCCATATAATCAAATCCCAACCCACTATTAAGTTCTCCCCCATTACTTAGTTCCTCTTTTTCAATCCAAAATTAAGTAAGCAAACAATACTCATATTTGCAACTATGAGCAATCAACTATAACTTGAGGAGAAATCAATAGATTTACATTAATTAAGTAATAAAAAGATAAATCTAGCAATACCTAATTAAATCAATCACCCATCATCACACACCTCTACCTATAGATTTAGCTACTCATAATTCAAAACACTAGAGCTTATTTATCAATATACTCAACAATTTCATATTTAAAAGTAAACACAATCAATCTCAAAATGTCTTTATAATGGTGGATATACCTTGCTGAAGAAGATGAAGATGAAAAATAAAAATTCAAAACTCTATTTTCTATGCAATCTCTCTTCCAAAAGTGATGGGAATAATAATGTGCTTTCTCAGAGTACTTTTCTAGAATATGTACAAAAGTAGGTCATAACTTTCTCCTCTTTTTCTGGGCTGGATGTTTTTTCCTTTTTCATGTGTCTTTCACTTGCGAGTCATCGACGGTTCATTGGTGTTCATTTGCGGGCAGCCGGTTGGTCTTATCTGGTGTCCATTGGATTCCAGAGAATTTCGGCGATGGCACCGGAAGTTTACCGGCTGGTGTTCCATTAGTCGCCGGTTGCAATTGTTCCTTATTCCAGCGGGTGCCGGCAGTCTGCCAGAGTTTTGCTGGTGTCCTCTGGTAGAGCGCTGATTTCCACCTGAATCTCATCCTTTTTTACTCAATTTCATGCTCCTTTTCTTCAAGATAGGTACCTACAAAATACAAAGGAAAAAGGGAATAAAATCCAACTAAATGACTTAAAAACTAAGATAAATCTCATTCTTAAAATCCTAATGAGTTGGTAAATTACCAACTCTTCAGTATCATGGATGTAATTTTCAGCACTTATTTTCATGGCTAGTTTATGTATGTCAAGGAATCTACGTATTCACCATGTTTTAAACTAGCCCATGAAAAATCAATTATGTTTCATGATTATGATATGAGCATTGTGTATGATTTTGGGAGTAGTATTTAATGTCGAGTAGGCTGGAGTTCAACGCACCCAAGTCTCAAAACTACTTGCCACCGTAGGATAAGGGGTACTCGCCAGTTGAGAGTGTTGCCCTTGCCTCTTGCTTAAGGAGTCCTCACCAGTTGATAGTATCTTCCTTGCACTACTGGTCTCAAAGTGACATCACGCCTCCATGGTTTTTACCGTTGGAAAGGTATGAATACTCTCCCGATCAGGGTTACAGGCTGGGACCCATGATGCTCATTTGGGGTATGTCGGTTATGAGAATCTCTCATCGTTCCTCATGTTTTATATTGTTCATGTTTAGAATTCATGATATCATGTTTTATAATATCTCAATCCGTTGATTGGTTTATGAGTGTTTACTTATGATTTCAACCATATTAAGCTTTACGATTTTACTTACAAAACCTTGGGTCATCATACTTCAGCTTATTATGAACAACACACGTTTTATGACTATCACAATCATGATTTCTAGCATGTCGTCCTTACTCTTATGTTTTGCTTGACCTACATACTCAGTACATCTAAAGTACTGATCACATACTTTTGTGCTATATTGTTTCATGATATAGGTTCAGGTCATCAGTCTCAGCCCCTCCGCTAGATTCGATCTTGCTTGATGTGTTGTGGGTTTAAGACACATTCAATGCTCAAAACTAAGAAAATAGCATGGAATTAGGTGTATTTATGTGGATATGAGGTACTTTTCCTTTTGTCATAGGATAAACAGGTGTTGGAACTGAAGATTGCAAAAGATAGCTTAAAAAGGTTAAAAATGGGCAAAAAGTGCAGACCACAACACGGATGGTAGGAAGGACCTACTAGTCGTACTGGTGGCCGTGAGAAGTTGCTGAAAGTTAAGGTTAAGAAGATGTGACCCACGAGTCCCAGTACGATTAGTAGCAGGCTTATATGAGTCGTGATGAGGAAGTCGTGATGAAATATAGAAGAGTTGCATCTAAG
The DNA here is from genome assembly GCA_018107945.1 of Datura stramonium. Taxonomy (NCBI): domain Eukaryota; kingdom Viridiplantae; phylum Streptophyta; class Magnoliopsida; order Solanales; family Solanaceae; genus Datura; species Datura stramonium. The sequence goes on from JACEIK010005247.1 coordinate 9,130, forward strand.
TCTGACTCCTGCTACGAGAAGCAAGTACGACCCATAAGACGAAGGTATGAATCGTATCATTCTGGTTGTGATGAACTTCAAAAAAACTTCAAAATCTCTGATTCAAAGTACGGGATCTCAGTACGAGTCGTGAGTTGATGGTACGAGATGTACCTAGATCCAACACTTAACCAGAATTTAGCCAGTTGAGATTGTATGAGAGAAAGCTATAGATTGTAGGATTATGCTACGGATTGTAGGTTGAGTCGGGGCACTGGCGGCGACAGATATGGAAAATCATCATGTTGGCTTAGGAAAAGGATTCTTGTGTCTGCATAAATATGATTTAGGTTTTATTTTTATAGGAGACATCAGTTTTGATAGTTTTAGAGAGTAGAAACCTTGAAAAAGAGATGATTGAGTTGGTCTTAACTTGTGATCAACCTGTTCTTGAATTCTTCTTGTTCTTACTACTTGTTTTTCAAGATTTTGTGGAGTTATTGAAGGAAGTGTTTTTTTCTCATCCATACTTGTAAGTATTGTTTTATGTCTTTAATCATGAATGCAATTCACAACCTTACAACTATGAGAGGCTAAAACCTCCATAGCTAGGGTTTTGGGAACCATGGTGGATTAACAAGATAGGGTTACACAAAGGGATCTTAAAACCAATACAAACACTTATTTTGTATTCTCTTCATGCTTAAACGTTTCTTAACGGTGTGCAACGTTAGGACATGCCCGAATTCTTTACTTGCTTTGGTCGAAGAGGTAGAGATTAGGAAAAGAGAATTACAACAGAGCCTAGATCTTGATAATCATTGTATTAACTTGAGCTATGGTTGCAGGATAGTTAAATCTGGAACTTAGTGATAACGGATAGTTTTGAAACCGCTCACGAGACTTGGTAGAGTGATTGAGTATAGTCGTTCAATAGGGGCTGGTCAGTAGTTTGATTGAACCTAAGTTATTAGTTCTATAAGTTAGTATTGGAGATAATCATGAGTGTATACCCGAAGTAGTTATGAACCTATGGGGAACACAAACCCTAGTTATCCTTTGATATTGATTTAACATCAGAATTTTGATATTTTCTTTTATTATTGATTTTATTTTGAATCCCCCTATTTTGAAGTAACTACCATACAAGTTCAGTTACCGGCTATAATCCAGTCTCCCTTTCCCTTTGGGATCGACTCCAACCTCTAGTTGGGTTCTTTATTGACAACATTCGCTTCTCACTTCAGTAAGAGGTGTGGTTTGAGCATTATCAAAAAGTGGCATCGTTGCTAGGGAATACGGCTGAGACTAGGTTATTAGCTTGTAATTAACTTTTTGGTGGTTATTTCTTTAATTACGTTTATTTTTTTGTTTTTGATACCCACATGCTGTTCTCCGGTGAATGCCAAGCATTCGGAGTAGAGGAGATCCTCTTGTTCCATTAAATCCAGAAATCGAAAGAGCACTGCGTAACATGGAAAACCACGAGCAAAGAGAGGCCCACATAGTTGAAGAAGCTAGGCAAGCCGAGCTAGCTCAACAAGCTACACTACAACATGAGGAAGATGAGGGAGAGGAAGTGGTAAATGCTGGTCAACAAGGGAGGGGCAACAGAGCTCATAGATTCGCCCCTCAGTACTTTGACAATCATGATGACCCAGATATTGATGAAGTCGGGTCAACTGGAGCAATTGTGCCACCACCACTACCCGTTGGGGCCAAATTTGACATTACAAGCACCATGATTCAGTTACTAAATATGAAAGGGGTGTTTAGTGGTCACACGGCGGATGACGCCAACCTACACCTTATGAACTTTGTAGGCATATGCAAGGCATACAAGTTTCCTAGAGTTAGCCAGGATGCAATATGGCTCAGACTCTTCCCTTTTTCTCTATTTGGGGAAGCTACTTTGTGGTTATCGGAGTTTCCCAGTGACTCCATAACCAACTGGAGGGAGCTTAAATAGGCCTTTTTGGAGAGATTATTTCCCCCGTCCAGGATGTTACAGATAAAAGATGATATCTATAATTTTCGACAGATGAAGATTGAGGAACTTCATGAAACTTGGTTGAGATTCAAAAAGAAGTTGACTAAGTTCCCCAACCAAAAAATTCCAGATGATAGTGTTTTGGAAATCTTTTACAGGTCTCTGAACAATAACACCAAGGTTATAGTAGACACGGTAGCTGGAGGAGCATTGATGAGTCACACTTGGGAGCAAGTTGCTACCATTCTTGACAGGGTGACTAAGACAAACAGGACCTGGCATACTAGGGAGGCTGATGCAGTGGCAGGCACATATGCTATTGTTTTGACTGCAGACCAATTAAGAAAAGAAGAAGAGCACGACCAGGAGTTGGCTCACATGCGCAAATCATTGGACTTGCTGACAAAGCATATTGTGGGAGCTAGCAACCAAGTTAATGCAGTGGGTACTCAAGGAAGTGAGCAAGGAGCTGATCACTCTGATTCTGAGGAGGAGGAAAACTTTTTGGATAACCAGGTGACGGGTTTCCAAACCAACGCCCAAGTATCTGGACAAGAAAATTGGTGCTAAGGTTCTGGAAATCAAGGTCGGGACCAGTATAGAGACAACTACAACAAAAATGAGTTCAAAGATAGGAGATGAGGTCGTGAGCGCGAAGGTGATTGGAGGCGTAATGATGGCTATCGCAATTATCGGGTTGGATTCTATGTGCCTCCGAATGCACGAGAAGGGAAGGCTGGTCAATCAAAGTTGGAGAGCATGATGGCTGAGATGTTGAAAAAAGTGAGGTCCACCGATGATCAGCTGATGGAGATCCGAGGAGATTTGTCAATTATTGGACAAAAGGTGGAATCTCATGCTACTGACATCGAGAAAATTAAACACCAACGTGGGCAACTGTCAGCTTCAATTAACCCTAGACAAAAGGGTACATTGCCTAGGAACACTGTCCAAAATCCGAAGAACGATGCACATAGTATGACAGTAATGATGAGGAGTGGTAAAACCACAATTGACTCCTCGTTTCTAGTTGAAGTTGAATGGAAGAAAGAGAGAATAATGGAGGAAGATGACACAAGTGCTGAGAAAGAGACTGGTGAGTTGCAAGAGGCCCCGACAGGTGAGAAGGAGCCTACCAAGGATCAAGGGGCAACGCAAGTGAAAAAAGATATCCCACCACCACCACCACCATTACCCCAAAAGATGAAGAAGAAGGTGGAGATTGGTAAGTTCCAGAAATTCCTTTCAACGCTTAAGCATCTATCTGTGAAGATACCATTGGTCGAAGCTTTAGAGCATATGCCAGGATATACAAAGTTTATGAAGGACCAAATTATAGGAGTAAATTGTTATTCATTTTCTCTACAGAGAAGACATAAGCTGTTTATCATTACGATAGGTGTCAAGTGGAAGTGCAGTGATGTATGCAGCTGAGGCATCCTAAAAGACCGGGTGCTGAGTTGGAATCCCATTCTAACTAAGGATTCTTGTGGTTCCGGAGGATCCAATTATAGGAGAACTAGGAACGGAGGGCTTTCCCATATTTCTGGGTGACAAAGAAAAGATATGTGAGCTATGAGCCTATTGATAATGTGCATCACTGCAGTGCCATAGCTACAGTGCCATAGCTACAAGGGTCTTAGCACAGAAAAAGGAGGACCCAGGTGCCTTCACTATACCATGCATGATTGGTAATGTTGAGTTCGCAAGGGCACTCTGTGATCTTGGAGCAACCATTAATTTGATGTCCTTGGCTGTATTCAAGAAGTTAGGATTGGGAACTCCTACACCGACCAACATGCGGCTACTGATGGCCGATAGAATAGTTAAGAAGCCGGTGGGGATATTGATCGATGTGCTTGTCAAGGTAGATAAATTTATATTCCCAGCATACTTTGTGATTTTGTATTGCGAGGTTGATTATGAGGTGCCCATCATTTTGGGGCGACCATTCCTTGCGACCGGGAGAGCTCTAGCAGATGTAGAAGCTGGCCTATTGAAGTTTAGGCTAAATCAAAAGGAGGTCACATTCAACATCTGCAAGACAATGAAGCAACCCTAGGAATTTAGTGTGATCTCAGCACTGGAGGATGAGTATGAATCACTTGACAAAATATGAGTAATCAAGAGATTTGTATTATGCTGCGACGTTAAATCAGACACTTCTTGGGAGGCAACCCAAGTGGTGAACTGGTGAAGTCTGAGTAACCAGCCTACCTATGTCGTGCTGCGACGTTAAATCAAGCGCTTCTTGGGAGGCAACCCAAATTAATGAACTAATGTGTGCTCATTGTGCATGGAGAACTGAAAACAGGAGGCTGAAACATCAGTTGCTATGGCTCTCAGTACGACCCGTAATAAAATCCTACGAGTCGTAGAAGCAGTCGTGGTGAGGTTCAGAACAAAAAGATTCCAAGCCCCAACCTACGAGTCATCCTACAGATCGTACCTCAGTGGTACGGGTCGTATGATGTATTCATAGGTCATCAGGCAAGTTTTCTTTAAAAATTTGTCCACGAGTCCAGGGGACGAGTCGTGGGGTCTACCTACGACTCGTAGTACGAGTCGTGACAGGTCAAAATAACCCGATTTGGCCCAGATTTTTTTTTAATTTTTCCCTACCTATTTAAACTTCAAATTACACCCCTCTCCCACGCAAACACCACAAACCCATGAACAAAGTAACCTCCCCCACACTCGAAGCTTCTCATGACCAAGGAATCGAGCAAAATCCTTGCTCCCACTAAGATTGCAAATCCCTAGAAGTTAATTTTTGGTCCATGAAACAGAAAACAATTAAGTATTCCGTTTTGAATTTCTTCCATCACTCATGAATAAAAGTAGAAGGGGCCGAAACTCAAACTTTTGTGAAGTCAATTGTGATACTCAAAAAATGGGCTCGAAAGGAAATACAATTTTATCGGGTTGAAATTGTGATACTCATGAAAATTTAAATGAATTTTGATTGTTGAGTTGAGTTTGAAACTTCAAGAAATTTTTTCTTATGGGTTTTGGAATACGGGTTATGGCTAAAAGAATAAAGGGAGGGTTGAGCATTGTTGAAATAAGTTTGAAACATGCCAAAACCTAGGGTAAGTTCTGAGTATCCAAAATATGCCAAAAAGGACCAATGCACATTGAGAAAACAAAATACAACAAAGGTTAGAAAGGGTACGAGGCACAATACTGATCGTAGTTACACACTATGAGTCGTACTAAGAACTCGTACCCCAAAACTGAACAATGTCACATAGCAAATCTCTCAGTATGACTCGTGGAATAAACGTACGGGTCGTAGAAAAATTCAGAAGAACATTAAATTGGAGCTACATCATACGACTCATGTACGGACCGTACCTTCATGGTACGAGTCGTACCTTTGAGTCGTTTTAGATAACTCAGAATCTGGGATCTCCTATGAGTCGTACCTTTGTGGTACGACTAGTACTGTTGACCCGTGGTGAAAAGCTGCAACATTCTTTTCTAACTTGTCTTTTTAAAAAATGGAATGCTAACTTCTTTCTCTACAAGTACAATGACATACAAACGCAGGGCAGATAAATCAGCAGCCCAAAGGAGATTGATTGATGAACCGACTGACTCGAAGTCTGACAAGGCAGGAGACTCACATAGTGGTTCGATCGAGGAGTATCAAGTAGACACCTCGGATGCCGATGGAACCAGAACCACTAGGGAGAGAGCAAAGTCCCAAGCTTAAGCAACCACTGCCACATCTACTCAAGATCCCCAATCTGAAGAGGGAGTTAGAGAGGAATGTCAAAAGTCAGGGAGTGACTCCAATGGTGAGGAAGGGTCAGGAGAGATCCAGAGTGAAGAGGAAAGCGGCAGTGATGAATCAGAGGAAGAGGCTCCTGTTGTTGCATAAGAGCAGACCCCACCCAGGGAAAACCACACAATCCGGTGGAGAGTGCTGGGAGCCAAAGAAATCTATGAACAAGGCATCTCTCTCACCGCCAAAAATAAGCCACAGAGGAGTATTCAAGAAGAACCGCAGATCCTCACAACCGCATTGAATGAAGTTGAGGATATGAAGCGGATTTTTAGCTTTTATGGTATTGAGTGGATGACCAAGACTCCAACACAGTACACATAAAACATAATTCGGGAGTTTTATGCCAACTACTTGGCCACAATGGAGGTAAAGGCAAAAGAAGGGAGCAAAAGAAAAGACCAGCCTCATCTAGAGAGTGTTATGGTCCGAGGTATAAAAGTTGATATATCTGAGCAGACCATTGCTCGATTGTTGTACGGCCCACAGTTCTTGCCTACAAGGATGATGCCAGAGTATGATTACAGGATTGAGGTGATTAAGCAGATCATATCCTTGAGTGTGCAGGAGCGACAGAGGCAGCTGCAATCGCTAGCTGAGGTGATTGTTGAGAACAAGGATGAGGCTGAATGGGTTACAGGAGGAAAGCAGGTGACCAAGAATTCACTGAACTTCATTTCAAAAGTCTGCTGGACACTAGTGCGCCATCCGTTAGCACCTACGGTCAACGACAACAAATTGAGTGCTAACAGAGCGGCTTTGGTTGCATGCCTCATGTCTCGTTACCCCATTAATATTCCAAGGATCATAGCCGATGAGATACGAGACCGGGCAGTAGGAGTAAGCACTACTATCCCATTCCCGAGTCTGGTGTTCAGATTATGAATGGAGGTAGAAGTTCCACGGGGTGATGAGCAGTTGATTGGAGGCCAAAGGATTGCATACATAGGCCTTATCCGAGATGAGATGAACCCGGTAAGCAGATCCAGGATTCCTACAGCTATCCCAGCAGCCCATCTAGTAGGGGACGTACAGGTGAATGTCATCATGACATATGAGCAAAGCGAGACACCGGCTACAGATGCTGGTCATTCAGAGTCAGCTCCCAGCACCTCAGCTACACCATTGCCCAGCATGCAGGCTCAAAAACTAGTAGGGTACATCTTGGTAGCACAGGACATCCTCCAAAACCTAGCTAAGATATTGACCATGGCAGAGCATAAGATTAAGGCCATGATGGATAATGTCAAACCATGGGTCAAGTCAGAGATAGAGGCAGCAACTCAGGTTCTGCATGCCCGCCTAGATAGTTTTGAGAGCCGTTTCAAGGAGAGAATGGCGGAGCTAACAGAGTTGGGGGCTCTTCGAAGCCAAGTAGTTGAGTTGTCATCACAACAACCAACAGTTTTAGCAGCCCCCACTTTTCCAGATATAGATGCCGAGCTTGATGAGGATATTAATTTGGCAGCATACTGGGAGCCGACTACAGCTGGTGATAAAGGAAAGAAGAGAGATGCTGAAGATGCTAGTGAGGAGAGTTTGAGAAAAAGAAGAAAGAAGGAGAGGAAAGAGTGCAGGCGGGCTAGAGCAGCGAGCATGCAGACTCATGACACACATATGACTGAACTGCATGAGAGAGGTAGAGGAGCAGGCAACTCCACCGCACTGTCATGACCCAAACGTACACCTGGATCATAGACACGGGACAAGGGACCCCGAGGGACCCCAATTCGACCCATGGCACGTGCATACATATAATGTCATTTAATAAAGAGGAATATTTAGCCTAAAACATAGCGGAAACGTAAATATAGCGTAACAACCAGAAGTACTGGCATATACATAAGCCGAGTTCTACATCTTGTCTGAAAGCCTCTAATACATAAGATGGGTTGACGGGACAACATCCCCAACCAACTCAACCAATATTTTGAAACATAAGTAACATGAAAGTCTGTCAAACGGCCATCGGAACATGAGGACTGACCAATAGCTGAGAGCGAGAACTTATCTGAACTAAGGATGAGGATGAGCCTGAGATTGGGACCCTGTATCATGAAACGATACAACATAGAAAGTATGCGGTCAATACGTGAAATGTACCGAGTATGCAAGGTAAGTAAAACGGACATTTATAAGTAAAAAAAACTCATAAGTAATGTAGGAGAAGGACATTATGCATATATCATAAACTTCATAAGAGAACATAAGGCTCAAGGCTTTCAAATCATTCATAAAGAGTTCATAATCATAATCGCAAGTAAACATTATCAAAACATAACTTGAGCAAATAACATAAATATAACAATGCATAAGACATGCGGAACAATGGGAGGACTTATCATAACTGACACCGTCATGGTAGAACCTTTCATGATGCCCCAACTATCTCACTCAAGTGGGTAGAGCCGACCCTGGCTTGCCAAGCGAGGGTCGTGCATTAGGCGTTATATCACATTTGAGGGGATCGGTAGAAATACAATATATAAAGTTAGAACCCACGGTGGCATGTGGTTATAAGACACCGGCGTAGTCCTTTAAACGTCGGGCTGCTCGGTGCTAGACACGGCTCCAAAAAATATGCATATAGGCTCGTACATAAATCAACAACATCATACATTAAAAATTCATTGGCTAAAATATAACATTTATCGTCATTAATCCACTTTAAAACATGCTTAGTCAAGAATCAAGGCCCTTTTTATCAGCCGTCATCATAAATCGATAAATCATGTAATTCGTTCATAAATCGTAAATCATTCTTCAACATGTGGGCATTGCCCAATACTTTGACATACTCAATTCTTTTAAATATAGGTTCATAAACATGGGTAACTTGACATCATACTTTTCCATAATCAATAAACTCGAATTATAGAGTATTCATCATAAAATATAACTTTCATGAACTTTCATCAAATGGGAATTTTAGATTTAAAAAGGTTGAAATATGATTTTGAAGAAACTAATATAAAACCAGCCCATCATTCATAAATCAGTAATCAAAACTCAATTAAATCATACCCATAAAGAGAAATCACATTTTCATGCATTTGAGTAAAACCCCATACACTTATATAGGAGGATTTATGATTTAAATTGAGATTTGGGCATGGGTGGGGAAGAATTTCACCCATTCTAAAACCCTACATACCTAGAAATAGACCGATTTCAATGTTCCTTGAATATCCACAAAGAAATTGGTCGAAACTTAGAGGAAAAGGCCTTGAATCTCCCTAAAACCTCTCTAAAGCCCTTAAATGTGAATAGGTATGCATTAGGGACTTATCCCACCTTAGCCCACTTAGAAAGATACACAAAACGACGTAGTTTAGGGTCTTAAAGCATGGAAAAGTTGAAAATGCCCTTAAAATTATTTCCCTAAAAACTGTTCCGGACGGAACAACGACCGATCCAACGGGTTGTTGCAACAAACCACGACTCGTGGTGCCGAGTCATTAGATCCACTACCCCATGAAATCCTCAGATTTTTCTCGTTAGGATGAGTCATTGCTTCAATCAATGGATCATTGGATCGACCGTTGTCAACCCCTTGACCATTCTGACTTTTCTTTCCACAAGCCTCATCACGACCCGTGGTGGCATCCAACAAGTCATGGTCTCCATATGTTGTATGCACTGGAATTTCATTTCCCTCTACCATGACATCAAGAAACGGGTCATTGCTCAGGTCAATGCTTCCCACGGGTACAAACTACAACTCGTTGTTGCAAACAACGTGTCGTCACTTCGCTCGTTACATCCACTGCCTCCCGAGCCCTTGAACCGCGACTGCTCCAGCGGACCATTGGTTGAACCCACGATCCGTTGGGTCGTTCATTTTGTGGTGTTTCTGCCAGTTTTCTACAATTTTAACTTCCAAACGCCTGAGTCTATTCTTAGGCCCTCCCGGGGTATTACAATATCTCCCTCTTGGGAACATTCATCCTCAAATATAGGAAACAAGCAGCAATAGAGACATAAAATTCACCATATTCAATACTAATCATTTTAACCCAAAGATTGACGGAATGACTACTTCCGAGAGGATCCATATAGCTGCACCGAATTCAGACCTCAGATACATTCATCATAACGTAAATCAAACTTGCGCACATGGACAGAATCGTGAAAACTAAATATATTCATAGGGAAAAACTGATACCCCAAACCGGAATTGAGCCGGTATAGAACAAATGTGGGTATCTCGCCATCATATCCACTTCGGCTTCCCATGTAGCTCCCTCAACATGTTGATTTCTCCATAATACTTTAACTGAAGCTACTTCCTTGTTCCTTAGCTTATGGACTTGATGATCTAAGATTTTCACCGGAATTTCTTCATAGCTGAGGCTATCCTTTACACCAACGCTGTCTACACGGACTACAAGAGCTGGATCGCCCAAGCACTTTTCAAGAGTGATACATGAAACACGGGATGAACTGAAGCTACCTCGTAAGACAAGTCCAACTCATATGCCACTTTACCAACTCTTCTCACAACTTGGTAGGGACCAACATATAAGGGACTGAGTCTTCCCTTCTTTCCAAATCGCATCACTCCCTTCACGGTAGAATACCTTCAAAGACGCCCAATCATCAACCTCAACTCAAGATCCCTCCTCCTCACATCCACATAAGAATTTTGGCGGCTAGGGGATGTTTTCAATCCTTCCCTTGTTATTTGAATCTCCTCCATAGCTTCATGAACTAAATTTGGCCCTATCATTGTTTCCTCACCAACCTCGAACCATCCGATGGGCGATTTTCATCTATGCCCGTAGAGAGCCTCAAACGAAGCCATCCCAATGCTGGCATGGTAACTGTTATTGTAAGCAAACTCAATAGGAGGCAATGATCATCCCAACTACCCTGTTATTGAAGTACCCCATCTCCCCCTTTGGAACAACCTCTACCTTCTGATTTGAACGACCACCTTCGACTTTACTTAGATAGGATCCTCACCTTACCTATCTTTGCTCTATATCATCAAGAAAAAATTTCCTACCAATCCTGAACCATGACACCACACCTTATACTTAGAATCATGCTAAAAACTCAAAACGTTCAAATGCACCCAAAGCTCATCTGCAATCCTCCATAGTCAACCCAAATATGCAATTCAACCGTGAGACATACTTCAAACCTGTTGGGATCATCAAACCACCGATATGAGGTTGTTTCTATCGAAAGTTGACCGTGGTCAAACTCAACTTCCTTAACATTCCCGACTTAACCAAAAGTCCAATTTACTCCTAAATCACCTCGGGCCCCACACAACTACCCAACTAAGTCATAAATCACCATTCGGTACTATCAGAACTTTCAGAACCCAAATTCGAGCTCGTTAACTTGAAATGTTGACTTTGGTCAAACCTCTCAAGCTTCAAACCTAACAAAAACTAAGAATCTTATCAAATATTCATTGGATCATCTTGGAAATTGTGTCATCCATCCCCGCAAGTCATACGTAGCGAATTACAGATATGGAAAGGTTCTAACTAGGGAAAGAGGTCAAAATCACGAATTGACCACGTGGGTTGTTGCACTTCTAGGTTTTGGCTAATCATTGCACTTTTTGAACTTCTACATGCCTGGCACCTATAGCAGGGGTAGGGAGTTTTCCTGGACCTACACATCTTAACTATCATTTTCATCATGGGGAACACTCATAGAGCCTAGAGTAAGGAAATCACGAGCACGAATTATTCAAGGAATCCAAGCTGGGCATGTACCTGATATAACATGATTCTGCTGAGTTGATAAGGCAGATCTTAAGGACGGAGTTTATAAAGCTGAGCGTACTAAGGGATATGAGCTCACATACGCAATGAGGGTCATGACATGAAGCTGAATTTTATGGAGTCATGGAGTAATGTTGGAATCGCAGATTGGCGGGGTTGCCCATCATCTTAGAGTTTTGAACGTAAGCATGGGTTGAGCGTAACATCAAGCGACAAACGAGAGAAACATCTGAATGAGAATGGGTTGACTATCCCTAGGTATTATCTTTAGAATTTCTTTTCTAAAACTTAAGACCCGACATGACCCTTCACTTACCATCTGTCTCTTAGATTAAAGCTATCATTCTAGGGCTGTAGGACACTTTGTTAAAGTTGCACTAATATCACTAGCTCCAGACTGCTCATTCACCTCCAAAGCTATCGCTGAATATTTCCTACTCTTAGCCATTGCCTACATCCCATAAAATAGATCTCATACTAAGGTGCATAAGGAATCCCGTACCTTGTACAGTACCCGAGACATACATCTGAGGTCGACCACCAGTCGCTATTGACACCCTATGCTGTGAAAGTGGGCGACTTGCTGGAATTGTTGGAGAGAGATTTAGAGCATGGCTTTTCTGACAATCCCACTTGGCTTCAGCACAATCCCTGTGTTTATGACCGAGTTTGCCACAATAAAAGAAAATATCTGAACCTGCCAAGCATTCTACTCAGTGGTGTTTTTTGCAAC
>JACEIK010005247.1:38397-55059 GCA_018107945.1 Datura stramonium
AACATTGGAATTTATTCATCAATTTTGGAGTTTTATTCAATTTACTTGGTTTTCTTCTACGATAATTTGTAAGTTGCAATTATGATTTATTTTATATTTTATGACTGTGATCATACAAGCATGAGTAGCTAAACCCATAACTAGGGTTGTGGGCACCAAGATGAATTAACAAACATAGGTTAAATACTTAGTGATTCTTGAACAGGGTTAAATGCATGTATTGTTCTTTCCTTTGTTTTAATTGATTCTTGACGGTTGCAAACATTAGGACTTGCCTTATTCTTAATTACCAGACCAAAGAGGTAGTGAATGGGAAAAGGGATTAACAACTGAGATTTGAGGCTTTCAACCCTCATCTAATAGCTTGAACTTGTCCGGGGATAGCTAATCTGATATTAAGGGTAAGGGTTAATTAAACATATACCCGTATACGAAACAAGTTGCGTGGTGATAATCATATAGATAGGGGACTAACTATTTAGCTGAACCTAACTTACCGATATTGCATGTTGAAATCTGGAATAGATCACTAGTGTATAAGCCTTGTGGTTATGAAGTCTTGGAAAACACTAGTCAAATCATTAATTAAATACAAACCGAACTTGATCTAAGCATTCAATAGTTGTACTTTTGTTTATTATTCTATTTCTTTCCCCCTTAGGAAATAAGTAATTCGATAGTAACAACTATTCGCATTAACTTACGTTCTTTCCATATTTCCTATGGGATCGACCTCAACCTCTAGTGGGTTCTATACATGAAATTGACCGCTTTATATCTCAATTGCGAGGTGTAATTTGGGCAACATCAAATTTTGGCGCCATTTTCGGGGAATACAACTAAGGCTTTTGTTAATTGTGTTTGCTTTACTATTGGTTCTTGTTTTCTTTTTATTCTTTTGTTTTTGTTTTTATATTTAATAGGTCTTTCCCATGGAGGAGTTATTGATTCTAGATGACCTAGCAACCGTTTTGGTGGATATTGGTGCTGAGGAGATTCATGGGGGTGAGGAGATTGTAAACGCACTTGCAGGCATGGGGTCATACACTTATGCTCCAAAGAAAATCGATCTTGATTTGAAGAATTGGGTGACCCCGCTGGCCAAGCCATCTATTGAGGAGCCTCTAGTATTGGAGCTCAAAGCACTCCCATCCCATTTACAGTATATATTTTTGGGAGCCGGTAACACTTTAATGGTCATTGTTGCAGCCGACTTGGAGAAATGGCAAGTGGAGGATTTGGTCTTCGTCTTGAAGAGATACAAAAAAGCCATTGGTTGGACCATTGCAGATATTATTAGAATCCCAGCCACTATTTGCACGCACAAGATCTAGTTAGAGCCAGATTGTATTCTGAGTATTGAACATCAGCAATGGTTGAATCCACCTATGCAAGAGGTGGTCAAGAAGGAAATCATAAAGTAGTTAGATGCAGGTGTGGTTTATCCTATTATAGATAGCAAATGGGTGAGCCTAGTCCAGTGTGTACCAAAAAAGGTAGGAATCACGGTAGTCCCAGATGCTAACAATGAGCTCATTCCTCTAAGACCAGTCACCGGCTGGAGAGTATGCACGGATTACAGAAAGCTGAACCGTTGGACGTAAAAAGATCACTTTCCGATGCCATTCATGGACCAGATGTTAGACTGACTTGCAGGCAGAGGATGGTATTGTTTCCTTGATGGTTATTTTGGGTACAATCAGATTTTTATAGACCTTGAAGATCAAGAGAAGACCACGTTCACTTGTCCATATGGTACATTTGATTTTAAGAGGATGTCGTTCGGGTTATGTAATGCACCCGCCACTTTTCAGCGTTGCATGATGTCCTTATTTTCATACATGGTGGAAGACATCATTGAATTCTTTATGGATGATTTTTCGGTGGTGGGTGATTCATTCGAGGAGTGTTTGGCTCATTTGAGCAAGCTGCTTCAGAGATGTGAAGAGAAAAACTTGGTGCTTGGCTGGGAAAAGTGCCATTTCATGGTCAAGGAAGGTATAGTGCTAGGCCACAAGATTTATGGTAAGGGTATGGAGGTAGAACGGGCCAAGATTGAGGTAATTTCTAGTCTTACACCTCCAATTTCTGTGAAAGGTGTTCGAAGCTTTTTGGTTCATGCAAGTTTTTATAGAAGATTCATCAAGGACTTCTCCAAAATTGCACATTCCTTATGTAAACTACTCGAGAAAGAGGTGAAGTTTGTTTTTGACGAGGCATGTAAAAAGGCGTTTGAATGTCTTAAACAGAGATTGACCACTTCCCCCATTATAGTGGCACCTGACTGGTCTTTGCCTTTTGAGGTTATGTGTAATGCTAGCGGTGTGGCCCTAGGAGCTGTGTTGGGTCAAAGGCGTGAAAAGAATTTTCATCCAATTGATTATGCTAGCAAGACTCTTAATACAGCTCAGAGAAATTATACCGTGACAAAACAGTAGTTGTTGGCTGTAGCTTTTACATTTGAGAAGTTTCAGGCATACTTGCTCGAAACTAAGGTGATAGTCCACACAAACCATACAGCTTTGAGATATCTGATGGCAAAGAAGGATGCCAAGCCACGGTTAATTCGATGGGTTCTGCTACTACACGAGTTCGAGGTTGAGGTAAAAGACCGGAAAGGGACGGAAAATCAGGTTGCGGATCACTTATCCAGATTTGAACCTGATGCAACACTTAGAGAGGAGAATGACATAGATGATGCATTCCTAGATGAGTAGGTTCTAGCGGCATCACAAGATCTCATCCCATGGTTTGCAGACTTTGCTAATTATCTGGTGAGTGATGTTGTGCCGGAGCACTTATCTTTTCACCAGAGGAAGAAGTTTATGTCTGATGTGCAGAAAATTTTATGGTATGAGCCCTACTTATTTCGCATATGTGCTTATGGGGTTATTCAGAGATGCATACCCGAGGTGGAGATGCTAAGTATATTGGAGGCCTGCCACTCATCCCCTGTTGGAGGCCACAAAATTCTGCAATGTGGGTACTATTGCCAACCATTCACCAGGATGTGCATGATTTTGCAAAGGCATGTGATGCATGTCAAAGACAAGGAGGCATATCATGGAGGCATGAGCTTCCTCTTACTCCCATCCTCTTCATTGATCTATTTAATGTATGGGTCATTGATTTCATGGTTCCATTTGTGAGCTCAAATAGGATGAATACATACTTGTTGCTGTTGACTATGTTCCGAAATTAGTGGAAGTAGTTGCACTTCCAAACAATGAAGGGAAGAGTGTCACAGCATTCTTGAAGCGGAATATATTTGCTAGATTTGGGACTCCTAGAGCCATCATTAGTGATGGGGGTTTGCAATTCTATAACCGGTTGTTTCGCTCTTTGTTGGAAAAATATGGGGTCAAACACAGGGTGGCCACACCCTATCATCCGCAGTCTAGTGGGCAGGTTGAAGTCACCAACCGGGAAATAAAAACTATTTTGGTGAAGACCGTGAATGCAAACCGGACAGATAAGGCAAGAAAGCTAGATGATGTTTTATGGGCCTATCAGATTGCCTTCAAGACTCTTATAGGTATGTCTCCATATCAGCTTGTTTATGGTAAAGAATATCATCTTCCGGTCGAACTTGAGCACAAAGAAAAGTGGGCTCTCAAGAAGCTGAATTTAAACTAGAGCGAAGCGGCAAACTTGAGGCTTGATCAGTTAAATGAGCTTGATAAATTTCGGTTGAAAGCCTATGAGATTTCTGAAATTTACAAATTAAGGATGAAAATTCAACATGACTGGAAGATTGAGAAAAGAGAATTCAGTCTGGGTGATATGGTGTTACTATTTAATTCTAGACTTCATTTGTTTCCTGGAAAGTTGGAAGTCTATGTTGCTTGAACCTTTTCGAGTGGTCCAAGTATTCTCCTGTGGGGAAATCGAACTAGAGAAACATGAAGGAAAGTGGTTCAAAGTGAATGGTCAGCGGGTGGAAGCTTATTTTGGGAGAAGTGAAGAACTCAAACTAGTAAACCTTTGGACCCTGAGTGAAGTCTGAGTAACTTGGGGGAATTGAGTCATTCCGTGACGTTAAATCAGGCGCTGCATGGGATGCAACCCATGGAGGTGTTTTGGTGAAGTCTGAGTAGCCAAAACACCCATGTCGTGCCGTGACGTTTAATCAAGAACTTCTTGGGAGGCAACCCAAGTTGTAAATGTAATAAAAATATAGTGTTTATGTTTGTTGATGGGTGCATGTGATTAAGATGAAAAATCTGAAGTTGCAACCAAAATCTAGAACTTCAGTTCTAGTGCAAAATGTCACAGAACGAGTTGTTGTTTGACCTGAAGATTTGTTGAATCAAATCGGGAAGAAAATTGCAGAAAAAGGGGAGTAACGAGTGACTCAACGGTTTGTCTCTTCAAGAAATGAATCATGAGGTCTTCCGTTATGTACACTAGAAAAAAGGCAGAATCAAGTGGAAAAGGTTGATAACGGCTCACTCAACGAATCTTTTTGAGACCAAACGATTCTTTAAGTGACCCATCATGTAGCAACACTAGACCAAAGACCACGACTTAGGCCATGACTCATTGGGTGACACCACGAGTCATTGCTTGACTCATTAGGTCCTAGGTAAGTTTGTTGAACGCAAGTCAAAGCACGCAGGGTCAAAACGAGTCGTCTCGACACGTAACAACTAATTTGGTGGGTCGTCAGGTATTTCAATTAACTTACATTAGACCTGACCCACACAAATAGTTAAGGAAATTTATTTCAATCTAATGAAACCCATCCTTCTTGCCCCCTAATTTATCACCTAAGCATAAACCCGCGATCAACAAGTTCAAACTTCCCTTTTCTTCTTCTTCTCTCCTCGTCACAACCCTGCACTCACTAAGATAATTTGTGAAATTGCACCCTCTCATCGTATTCTCACACACACACAAACACACTCACCTGGCCAAGGTATCACAAGATTGCAAAAGTTCTACTTATCTTGCTCTAACTCGAAATTACTGTGAGTAATCACTTGTGACTTCTTTTCTATATTAGTTTTCGCATATAATGAGTTTGCATTTGACCCGATGTTGTGTAATTCACGAAACATTTAGGTGTAAGCTATTGAACAAATTTTTTTTTCGAAACCCTAGATAGAATGAACACTTGAATCGTGTTTGAACTTACATGTGTTGATTTGAGAAATTATATTTTGTTCTTGAGGAATTAAAACTATAGATTAAGATGAATGAAGATTGGGTGAACTGAAACTCTTGAGAAAGAGCTACATCACGAGTCGTTAGATCACAAAACGACTTGTTGTGTAGCTCGTCCTGAGAGGAAAAATTGAATTGATAAGGCAGTGTACCTAACGACTGATCTAATGACTCGTTGCATTTGGTAATGACTCGTAGGGACCAGTCGTCAAGTACACAGGCCCAACATGAAGGAAGACTAGTTTGTCCAAATGAGGGACCTCACGAGTCATTGCTAGTGGCCAAAACTCGTTTAGTCACTCCTCAAGTCCACTGAGCAGCAGTTTAAAAATGTTTTGTTTCATATCCTCTCATATACTAACAATGTTTCCACAGGTACAATGACTCCAATAGGTACACCGAACAAAGGTCCGGCAAAGAAACAAGCACCTACTTCGTATCGTAGACTTCGTGATGATCCATCCTCCTCTTAAGAATCAAGTAGCTCGGAGGAAGAATATGACATATTAGAGGAGCAGTTAGTGAGGAGGTCAACCAGGGCTAGGGCTCAACCTACTTCAAATCTGACAGGCCTAATCACTAGCGAGGGATCTTCCCAACCGCACTGATGATAATGCCAGGGCTGCAGCTGCAGTTGCTCCTGAGGCTCCTACAACTGGGCAAAACATAGAGATAGCTGGCGAGTCACATGCTCAGTGAGGGTACTCTGATGATGAACTAACTGAGACTTCGTACGCATCAAATGAGCATCCAAGGAACGTGCGGAGATGGTGTGTTCATGGTATGAGGGCCATATATAACAGAGATATTACTCCAAATGATAAAGGAAATCCAAAGAGGACTATATACGAGGAGCTGAGCCTGGTCACTACGGGGCTGAAAGACCTTCTAGAGCTGCAAGTTGTGTTTGACAAGTATAGGTTCAGGTGGTTGACCAAGACATTAGGAAGCTACAACCAATGCTTAGTTAGAGAGTTCTATGCAGCCTACGCATCCACACTACAGCGTTTGGAATTAGGGGGCCAGGATTGGAAAAAGAGGCCTGCTTTGACGCATGTGTTGGTTTGAGGGACTCCCGTAGACATATCTTTGAGGACAATCTCCAAGATGCTATATGGGCCAGATTATCATGCTCCGATGAAAACGACCGAGTTCGACCACAAGCTATATGAGTTGAAGAAAGTCAAGACCAAAAAGCTGAATAACCAGGAGCGCATCAGACAATATACTTGGCTAGCTCAGATCATTGCTACAAGAGGTCTGCTGGTTGAATGGTTGCACGGTACAGAGTATCAGATAAAGGACATACTCAACTTTCAAGTTAAATTTTGGTGGTCACTGGTGCGGCACCGGCTGGTACCAACCAGTAATGATAACATCCTCTCACCTGAAAGAGCGCCATTGGTAGGAAGTATTATGGAGGGATAAGACATCAATTTCCCG
Organism: Datura stramonium; assembly: GCA_018107945.1. Taxonomy (NCBI): domain Eukaryota; kingdom Viridiplantae; phylum Streptophyta; class Magnoliopsida; order Solanales; family Solanaceae; genus Datura; species Datura stramonium. The sequence goes on from JACEIK010005247.1 coordinate 45,007, forward strand.
TGGTACATTGCTGAGGAGATTAGAGAGCAGGAAATCAATGATGGTACTACAATTCCCTTCCCCTGTCTAATTGATAGACTTTGTTAGGATTCAAAGGTGCCAGAGTTTCCATCAGTTGACCAGAGAATAGTGGTCTATAAGATAATAGATATCGGGTTGATTCGAGATGACACAAACACGATATCGAGAGCAAGGACTTAGGAAGCTACATCCGCTAGAGTGACCATATTAGTAGAGGCATTTGGAAGCGGTATGTAGACTGATGCTACACAGTGCACTAAGTTGGTGGCTGAGCCTATTGAGGGAAGAGAGATAGGTAGCCAGCCTAAGGCTATAGATGCAGTGGACACCTCTACACCTACTGATGTTCCCGAGTCATCATCCACCACAGCAGCACCTAGACCACCAGTTGTTCCTCCACGAGCCACTACAACCGACCTGGTTACGATTTCTTAGGAGTTTTTGGTAGATAATTCTAGGCGACTAGATAAGGCTGAAAAGAAGCAGGCACATACAGCTCTACGGGTTCAAGTTCTGATGGAGCAGGTAAAGCCTTGGGTGTCGAAGGAGTTTGATTTATTGTCCAGTTCTGTGCATGGCCGATTGGACACTTTCGAGAGAGGAATAGATGAGCGCCTTGCGTAGTTACACGCATCTGAAATGGCAAAATGGTATGCAGACCTAGGAGCACTCAGAGCCGAGGTGCGGGATTTGGCCGCACGACAGGTAGCTGCAGTTCCTCCACCGGTACTTCCTGTGATAGATGATGAATTTAAAGAATATCTACCACCGATTTTTGATTTTTTCACTAAGGAGATGGTGGCACATGATAAGGGAAAGAGGCCTCGTAATGAGGCAAGCTTCAAAGATGATGCTTCTCTGCTCCATCAGCAAAAATGAGAATGTGGTGAGATGGAGAGAGCGCTGCATGTATCAAGAGAGGAGGCTCGACAGAGAGCCGAGATTGAGGCAGCGAGAGCTCGTGGAGAAGGGACGAGCTTTGTTTGATCTAAAACTGCACCGGGTCAAGCCAATAATGTTGGAGATAACATTGGAGGAGTATCTACACCCTCCACCGACTAGGTAGCTGACACCTAGGTCGCACAGGTATGTTCCCTATTTTTCCTAGTTTTGTTTGATACATATATGCGTCGAGGAAGACACATGCTTTTCTTGATTGGGATGGGGAGGGAAACCTGTGCATTCTTTTGCTATACATAACCCGTGGGTTTTTCTTGTCGGATATCTTTTCCCTCAGGTGTTTCATATCTAGTAGAACCGGCACGTTTAGGGTTTTATGTTTTTTTTGTGTTTGTTTGTGTCAGTTGGAAGAAATTTAGGTGAACTAAAGGCAATCAAGAGCTTAAATTGTTGATTTTTGTTGATTTGTAAGTTGATACCCCTCCGAAATTTTTATATGTGTATGTTAAAGTTGACAAGTATGACCTTTGTGAATATTTGCATGTCATTAAAACTATGAACATGTTTACCATTGTATGGCTGTACCTGAAGTAGCAGTTAGTAGAAGTGATGATGTTGATCTATGCTATGTGTGAGTGAGGTTTAATAGCTAAATTCGGTTGTGTGTGTCAATCTAGAACTTGCATGGTTAGTCGTACCGAGATAGAGGATAGGAAACTAGGAAAGGATCATAGGCTGTTTTTGATTTATAAGCCCACTTTAGCCTTAAAAGACCTACCAAAAGAGAATAAAAATCCCTTGATCCAAATGTTTGAGCTTAAATCGACCTTTCTTTTTGTTTACATCAATTCACCTTCCTGCTTTTATTAGGAATGAACTTGTTTTGGCCGTGGTCCCTCCTTGGACATTGTGAACCTCAACTTAGCAAAATCGCCTAAGTTGAGGGTGGCTATTATGGGGTGATTAAGAAGAGTCGAGTGGAATGAAAATTGGGTAATGAAAAAGGAAAGAGCGGGTGCGGTATGCATAATGAAAAGAAATGAAATAAAAATTGGTGTCAATGAGAAAGAAAAAAAAAGAAAAGAAAGATGTGACATCAATGAATGATTGAATAAAGAGAAACCACATCCGTATTTGCAAATGGAAATAAAAGAAAAATCAAGTAAAGGAAAAAGGGGAGGAAATAGGGAAAAAAGGGTGAAAATGGAGTCAAGATGTGTGTAGTGTCAAGGAGGGTTAAGCTACTAATTTCATATGTACCATACCCGAGCCTGAACCTACGTTAGAAGCCTAGAATGTCCTATAGTGATCCTGGTTATTTGTCTGAAAATTGAGGTATTGAAAGTAAAGGCAAGTCTATGGTATTGTATGCACACAGTTAGAATTTCTTTGTGAGAGCGAGTGAATCTTACCTAGTCCCAAGAGAAATTTATTGAATTAATCATATAAACATGTGTGAAGGTGAGACTTCTTTTATGTGAGAGTATTTGGTTAACAAAATCATCTGCAAATTATCTGGGTCAGTGTTATAGAATTATGTGCGTGGTTGCAAGTGACAGTGTTTTGCCATGTTTTGATTCCTCTGTGTCATGGTTGGAAAATTTTCATATGCATTGTGATTTGAGTTTATATGATGAGGGAAGGGTTAGAAAATTTGATTTGATGAATAAATGTGACTGCCTTAAGTTTCCTAGAGTTCTTTCGATTGAAGCGTCGAAGTAGTATAGTTTATTCTATTTTGTTTTTTCCTGAGGACATGCAAAAGTTCTAAGTTGAGGGTGTTGATGTTCCGTGATTTTACTGTACTTTTGACTCTTAAAACCATGAAATTATGCACATTTCGAGTATGTTTATATAGGTATGATGTGTTTTGTGTTTAATGTTGCAGGAAAACAGGTTCGGAAGTGAAGTGGGCAAATTAATGCTTAAAATAGCTGAACAGGTGACTTCTAGGCACTTCACGAGTCGTTGTTGAAGGCGTGGGCAACTATTTAGTTTTGAAGATGCAGAAACAGTGTACCTGACGGGTTGAGGGAACAACTCGTTACATCTGGTAACGAGCCGTGAAGACTAGGAGAAAAATTAGTGAAGAAGTAGCCATGAAGCTGACAGATGACTTAAAGAGTCGTTAGTTGACTAAACGACTCGTTGGCAGATCAATGAAACCAACCATAAGGTGCGCTAGAAATATGAAGGAGTTAGACCATGAGGGGCCTAACGACTCGTGCCCATGCACAACGAGTCCTTAGGTGACCCGTTGCCACAACTGGGTTCGAAGCTAAGGACGATTGATTTTAGCAAGGCACGACTCCTCAAAGGTCCTAACAAATACACTATTTAGGTTTATTTTTGCTAGCAAGATTATTATTAATATATTTCACATAGGATTTTTGTGTTGTACGAATATTCTTGAGTCAAGAAACAAGATATACAATTTTGGTCTTGAATTTGAGGATCAAAAGAAACATTAGAATTTATTCATCAATTTTGGAGTTTTATTCAATTTACTTGGTTTTCTTCTACGATAATTTGTAAGATGTAATTATTATTTATTTAATATTTTGTGATTGTGATCATACAAGCATGAGTAGCTAAACCCATAACTAGGGTTGTGGGAACAAAGATGAATTAACACACATAGGTTAAATACTTAGTGATTCTTGAACGGGGTTTAATGCATGTATTATTTTTCCCTTTGTTTTAATTGATTCTTGACGGTTGCAAATGTTAGGACATGCCTTATTCTTACTTACCGTAAGAAGGAGGTACTGAATGGGAAAAGGAATTAACAACAGAGATTTGAGGCTATCAACCTTCATCTAATAGCTTGAACTTGTCCGGGGATAGATAATCTGATATTAAAGGTAAGGGTTAATTAAACATACAACGTACCGAACCAATTTGCGTGGTTATAATCATATAGATAGGGGACTAACCATTTAGGTGAACCTAACTTACTGATATTACATATTGAACTCCGGAATAGATCACTAGTGTATAAGCCTTGTGGTTATGAAGTCTTGGGGAACACAATCCTAGTCAAGTCATTAATTGAATACCAACCGAATTTAATCTAAGCATTCAGTAGTTTTACTTTTGTTTATTATTCTATTTCTTTCCCCCTTAGGAAATAAGTAATTCGATAGTAACAGCTATTCACATTAACTTAAGTTCTTTCCATATTCCCTGTGGGATCGACCTCAACCAGTAGTTGGGTTCTATATTTTACATCGACCGCTTTATTTCTCAATTGCAAGGTGTAATTTGGGCGACATTAGGAACCGCTTATCCCCACCAATAAGTCTGAATATATGACTAAAACGATGTAGTTTAAAGTTTAGGAGGGTAGAAAATTACTAAATGACCCTTGGAAAATCGCAGGGAAAAACTGGTCGCCAATCCTCATGGGTGACCTAAAGGCCGTGCTCACACTCGTTGAGTGCACTGCCTAAAATTCCTACTCTCAAATCTATTCCAAGCCAAGGACAACACCAAGACTCTTGGTGTTCCTTAACGAGTCATGGTGAGCACTCGTTGAGTGCACATTTCAAGTTCACCCATTTTGATAAGTCCCTGACCACGACTCATCCCACGAATCGTGGTGACTTACCATGACTCATGGGGAGTAATCGTGGAGTACACTGCCAATTTCTTTCTGGTCTTCAATTATTCCTGGCCACAAGTCATATCACGACATGTGGGTGCTGACCACGACTCGTGGTCTCACCCGTGGTCACCCAAAAAATCCAATTTTCTAAATAAGCTTCCAGTCCTCACCACGAGTCACTTAACGACTCGTGTTCACTCCCCACGGGTCACAGAATGACTCGTTCTGTAACCTGGGGTAAAAATTTCTGTTTTCTCCATTTGAACTCACAGGTCTGGTGTTTGAGTTTCCGACGCATTACAATATCTCCCCCTTGGGAAAATTCATCCTTGAATGTTGGAAACACTCAGAAAAGTAGAGAATCTTAATCACTATGCTCAAATACTGACTGTAAAAGATGAAAACTAACGAAATGACTACCTTCGAACAGAACTTCAAGTTTGAACTGAATTCACTAATCATACTCATGATCAATCACATGAAAGAAACTAGAACACATGAATTGAATAGATTTTTAGGGAGGAAATTGGTACCTTAAACTGAAACTGAGCCAGAAGGGAACAAGTGTGGGTATTTGGCCATCATATCTACTTCAACCCCCCACGTAGCTCCCTCAATCTGCTAATTCTTCCACAAGACTTTAACTGAAGCTACATCTTTGTTCCTCAACTAACGAACATGACGGTCAAGAATATGGACTGGGACTTCTTCATAAAAGAGACTATCTTTCACCCCCACACTTTCTAATGGAATAACTGAAGTTGGATCACAAATATGCTTCTTCAATAAAGACAGATGGAATAATGGGTGCACAACAGCTAATGCTAAAGGTAATTCTAGCTCATAGGCTACATTTCCAATACGCCTCAAAATTCTATAGGGTCCCACATACCTGGCACTTAGTTTTCCTTTCTTCCAAAATTTCATCACCCCCTTCATGGTGAAATTTTCAAATGAACCCAGACATCAACTATAAACTCCAACTCTCTTCTCCTCACATCGGCATAAGATTTTTGACGACTCAAAGTTGTTTTCAATCTTTCTCGGATGAGTTGAACTTTCTGCATTGCCTTGTGAACTAAGTCTAGCCCTATCAAGATAGCTTCACCAAACTCAAACCACCCTATAGGAGATCTACGCCTTCTACCATATAATGCCTCAAACGGGGCCATCTGAATGATAGAGTGGTAGCTATTGTTGTATGCAAACTCGATAAGAGGCAAATGGTCATCACAATTGCCCTTAAAATCGATCGCGCACACTCTCACCATATATTCTAAGGTTTGAATGGTCCACTCAGCTTGCCCATCTTTCTATGTGTAAAAAGTTGTGCTGAGTTAAAAGACCTCCAAAAATGAGAGGTGAATTGGGTACCTCTGTCTGAGATAATAGATCGGGGTACCCCATGAAGTCTGACTAACTCTCAGATGTAAAGTCTAGCATAGTCCTCAGTTGAGTCTGTGGTTTTAACTGGCAGAAAGTAAGCCGACTTAGTTATCCGGTCCACTATTACCCAAATTGAGTCATGCCGTCGATGAGTTCGAGGTAGACCCGTAATGAAGTCCGTATTTACTTCTTCCCACTTCCATGTAGGTATACTGATATCCTGAGTCATACCTCCTGGTCTCTGGTGTTCTACTTTAACTTCTTTGCAGTTCGGGCACTTGGCTACAAATTCAACAATATTTCTTTTCATGTCGTTCCACTAGTAAATATCCCGTAGATCACGGTACATCTTGGTAGCACTAGGGTAAATGGAATATCTAGAACTGTGCACTTCAGCCAATATCTGTTGTCTCTACTCGCCGACATCCGGTATACATAACCTACCCTAGTAACGGAGCACACCATCTCCCCCTTTGGATAAATCTTCTATTTCTTTTCTGAGAACTGCTTCCTTAAGTTTGAGTAAGATGGGATGTTCATCATGTTTGGACTTCACTTTAACTACCAAGGAAGAATCTGACCCACTTTGCATTACCACTCCACTTTCTGCTGAACCCACCAACTGTACTCCCAACCGAGCTAGCCTGTGAATATCTTTATGATTTCTTTCTTTCCCTTTTCAACATGAGCTATGCTACGCATAGACAACTTTCTCAGTGCATCAGCCACCACTTTGGCTTTGTCCGGGTGATATAGCACACTCATGTCGTAGTACTTCCGTAGCTCCAACCACCTTCTCTGTCAAAGATTTAGGTCCTTCTGATTGAACACATACTGAAGGCTCTTGTGATCTGTGAACACATCCATATGAGCCCCGTACAAGTAATGTCTCCATATTTTCTACGCAAACACCACCGCTGCCAACTCCAAGTCATGGGTTGGATAATTCTTCTCATGAACCTTGAGTTGTCTGGAGGCGTAGGCTATCACTTTCTCCTACTGCATCAGAACAAAACCGAGTCTAATTCTGAAAGCATCACAAAACGACCAACCCCTCTTTTCCTTTTGGCAAGGTCAAAACAGGAGCGGTAGTGAGTTGAGTCTTCAACTCCTAGAAACTCTCCTTTCACACATCCGACCATTGGAATTTCACTTTCTTTTGAGTTAACTTATTCAGAGGAGATGCTATAGAGGATAAGTCGTCCACAAACCATCGGTAATAACCAGCTAAGCCTAAGAAACTCGTGATTTCCGTCGGAGAGGTAGGTCTGGGATAATCTTTCACTACTGCTATTTTGAGGATCAACCTGAATACCTTTGCCTGAGATCACGTGACCTAGGAAAGTCACGAACTTCAACCAGAATTCACACTTGCTGAACTTTGCGAACAGTTGACGGTCTCTGAGCGTCTGAAGCACTATCCTCAGGTGATTAGAATGTTCTTCCTCATTTCTAGAGTACACTAGAATGTCGTCGATAAATACAATGACGAACATATCCAGATACTGCTCGAAGACCCTATTCATCAAGTCCGTGAAGGCTACAGGGGTGTTTTTTAGCCCAAAGTACATAACCAGAAACTCGTAGTGACCATACCGAGTTCTGAATGCTGTTTTTGGTATGTCACACTCTCTGATCCTTAACTGATGATACCCCGACCTGAAATTGATTTTTTAGAAACAACTGGCTCCTTGAAGTTGGTCAAACAGGTCGTCCATTCTGGGTAGGGGATACCTGTTCTTGACTGTGACTTTGTTCTGCCGATGGAAATCTATGCACATTCTGAGGGTACCGTCTTTCTTACGCACAAATAGTACTGGAGAACCCAAGTGAGAGATGTTAGATCTGATAAAACCCTTGTCAAGAAGATCTTTTAACTGCTTCTTCAACTTCTTAAGCTCAGCTGGAGCCATTATGTAATAAGGGATGGATATGGGCTGAGTATTTGGGAAAAGATATATTCCAAAGTCTATTTCCTATTCCGGGGGAACTCAGGGAAGATACTCAAGAAATACATCTAGAAACTCACTGACCACCGGAACTGTCTGGATAGTTGATGTCTCAGAGTTGGAATCCTTGACCTGAACTAGATGATAAATACATCCCTTGGAAATGAGCTTCTAGGCCTTAAGGTAGGAAATAAACCGACCCTTAGGCGCTGAACTACTACCCGTGCATTCTAAAACTGGTTCATTTGGAAACTAAAACTTGACAACTCTAGTTCTACAGTCAACTGAGGCATAACCAGAGTGTACCAATCCATGCCGAGAATAAGGTCAAAATCGACCATGTATAACTCTACGAGATCAGTTGGAATGACTTTATTCAAGATCGAGACTGGATAGTTTCTATACACCCAGCTGCTCTAACTACCTCGCCAACAGGGGTGGAGATTGAGAATGGTTCTGAGAGGACCTCTAGACTAATATTGAACTGGACTGCTATATACAGTCTAGATGAAAGAGGCGTGACATACTCGTGACTATGTCAGGTGAGCTCTCATGATCCTTACGGGAAGATAATGCATAAAAATAGTATTGGCGCTGACTGCCATCCGTACCTGATGTATTGGCCTGCTGAGCTGGTTGGTCTATTGGAGTTGATGATGTGGTGGATTGTGCTCTCTCCCATCCTGCTAACGGGAAATCTTTAAGCTGATGATAAAGCTGTCCACAACAAAAATAGCCCTGTCGACCCTGAAGACACTCTCCTGGGTGGTTCTTGCCGCACTTGGGGCAAGATGGATATCTGTTCCTGGCACTGTAGCTCTGAGAATAAGAGCCAGATGCTCCATCACTCCGATCCTGGTGGGACCAGAAGGTTGGGGCACTAGCTGAGATAGGTTTTGGGGCTCTCTGCTGCTGTTGCTGTGGGCGGTTACTACCGCTAGACCTCTAAAGGCCGTAATCTGACTGGCCAGTCCTCGCCTATTTATTCTTTCGTTTCATGTCTTTCAGTTTTTCGGCCTCAATTTGCTGGGAATAGACAATCAGGATAGAGAGGTCCATATCCCTAATCAGCATCACTGTCCTACACTCCTTGAGGACCAAGTTTGACACTCCATTCACAAACTTAAATATGCGAGCCCTTGGCTTAGCTACCATCTCTGGAGCATACTTAGACAGCCTAGTAAACTCCAGTGTGTATTCTTCTGCGGTCCTATTGCCATGTCTCAAGTTTATAAACTCATCCATTTTTGCGTCCCTCAACTCTCGAGGGAAAAATCTATCTAGGAAGGCTGTGTTGAACTTCTCCCACTCCACCGGTCCTGCTCCTACTGGCCGCCACTCTTTCCACTGTTCATGCAAGAACTGGGCTACCCCTTTTAGCTGGTAAACATCCAGATCAGCACTCTTAGAGGAGTTGACACCCATAATGCAGGTAATCTTTTTGATCTTATCCATGAACTTTTGGGGGTCCTCCCCTACCTTGGATCACTTTAATGATGGGGCATTCATTTAGGTGAAGTCCCGCACCCTAGCAGCTGCAGCGGACTCCCTTGTGTTAATCGGAACCACCTGTTGGGTCACCTAATTGGTGACTTTTTGAGCGAGCAGCTGGATAGCCGCGCTAAACTCCGCGGTGGACACTATGTCATCTTGATGGGCTACTAGGGCTGGTGGGGCAGGTCTGTTAGCGTTACCGACCCTTCTTCTGTTACCGCATCTAGGAGGTGTTCGAACCCAACTACACGCAAGTGCACATGGTCGTACAAGTAGTAAAGTGGCTTTATTTCAAGCCAATTATCGATCCCACAGGGACTGTAATATGGCAGTAATTTTCCTAATTGTTAGTAAATGATTTCGTTATGCAGGTAGACAACCAAACAAATAATGCTTTTGAGTCAAGATTAATAGTTAATGTGAACCTAAGGAAATATTGTAAGTTAAAGTCTAATCAATAGCAATGAACAAGCTGAGGTTAAGACAAACATGCAGGGACGTAATTGATTAATTAAAATCAGTCTATCTTCTCTTCGGTTGTTAGTCAGGAATTAATAACCCATGGATTGGATCTTTCGACTCCTAACCAATTAAATAATCACGAGACTTACATTACACATTTCTGTGATGCAAAAACCTCATGTTCTAGCTATACATAACACATTCCATAAATGACCAAATATGACATTACAGATA
>JACEIK010005247.1:66306-107542 GCA_018107945.1 Datura stramonium
ATCCACATTTACATACAAATCACATGAGAATGCACACATAAAAGTGGATAAACAAGTAGAAATGAAGTATTAAAGTATCACTTGGGCATGCAATTATGCCAAAGATCAGGAGGCATAATTCACTAAAACGAAACAGAGCACGAGTTAAAAGGACTCTTCTAGGATTGAACTTTAACGAATGATAAAGAGTATGAACAAAATAGAATTTTCTTGATAACATCTCGTAGCCTCTTCATCATAAGTATGGCGCACTTCACACAATGAAAAGGACTCTACTCGATGCGGCTTCCAGACATTCCAAGGATACTCTAAACCTAGTGCTTTGATACCAAGTTTGTAATGCCTTGAGTCTACACCCTGGACGGGACACGGTACTTTGAGTCATGAGTAACCCCAAGTCAACCCTTGGTCTAACATACACTGGTATTCTGAGTAATATAAATACATACAACGGAAGCTTGAAATAATAACATAAAGCATTTATAAGAGAGTTTAAAAATGAATCATAAACATAAAAATAGTTTGAGCTACACCAAAATTCTGAAAAAAAACCAAGTCTATGTCTGAAAGCCATATAACTGATGAGTTGCTGGGACAAGCCCCCAGCTAGCTCTAAGTCCAATTGAATGTAATAAAATAGCTTAGATATTGAAATAATGTCCTCGAAAAATAAAGACTCACACTTATGCTTTTAAGAGAGGGAGACCTGATCAAAGTCGGCTAACGACGCTGGGTCTGAGAACCTGCTTTTGTATCATGAAATGATACAACATAAAAGTATGTGTTAGTACTTTGAACGTGCTGAGTAAGTGAGAGAAACAAAACACCCTAGGATAAATAAAAGAAAATGCTTAACTGAAAACGCATGAAAGGACAAACTACTAAACTGAATAGCTGCACTACTGAGGCGGTCTAAAAGACCCTGTCTGATGGTCAAAGAATGTTCTATGTCTGGAATACTGATCTGAACTTAACTGAAACTGGACTGAACTAACTAGTGGGAGAGTCTATAACCAACATATAACCACATGAGCTAAATGTGGAGTCTGATGTATATGCCCCACCGGTAGGACCCAATATGCCCTGCTAGGATTTAGAGGCATGAACAAGGTGATCACAAAAGTTTGGGGACAATCAGGCCAATAAATACTATAACCTATGTTGGCAACATAGTTCTGGGAACCTAGGTGCACTAGAACCCCGATTCGCTCAGCGCTAAGTCCTGCTCCCAGTGGAATACCTAAACTGAATATTAAGCTGATATCTCAAAACTAGGGTCCGACTAATAAGGGATATATAACTGAAGGTAACCTGAGAGTCTTATCAGACCAAATTCTGAAACTGAGTTCTAGACTGGTCAGAGCTGCTTATCTAGAAGCGTCATAAACGTCTAGGAACAAACTGTAATCTGAATGGGGTCCTACGGCTAGTCAGAGCTATTTTTTTAAGTATCATGACTGCCTTGTGGACCATTACACTGAGTTATGAATCTGATTCTGATAACAGGTAGGTGATACTGACACCTCAGCAATTTCTGTTGTCAAACTGATCAGTTGACATTATTCTGGTCAACCCGGAGGTTGCTAAAAATTTGAATGATAGTAGGCTGACATTTTTGAGTCTATAAACTTTCTTATTGAAATTGTCTAACATATATTTGACTGAATTTCCAACACATACAACTATTATAGAAACCCCTAACTCTGAAAGATTCCAAAAATTTTGAGAAATCAATACTTATGCAGGATTCTAGTTTCTGTTTTCAAGAGTTAGGGATAAAATTCACATTCAACAAAACAAACATCATTCTAATTAAAAATTGGTGGAAAACATAAAAAATTAGCATAGAAAAATATTCCTCATGAATTAACCTAGGTCTGATAGCAATATCTTCACAATCGAAAATTCAGGGCTAGAACTAATAGTGAACTGAGGAAGAGTTTTAGGGGACACAAGAGAAGAACAATCCCCTTGTTGAATTTCCACATACCTGATGAAGAAACCCAAAGAATTTCCTTGAGAATCGAGGAGGAAAGGTCTACCCCAGTTCTTGCTCTGAAATGCTCTGAGAGAAAATTCTACGTTCTGCTTCTTGAAGGTTTGACTGGAGAATGAGGAAAGGAACTATTTACCCCCACTAGTAAGTCTAAATTTATGACTAAAATGACATAGTTTAAAGTTTAGGAGGGTAGGAAATTACTAAACGACCCTTGGAAAATCACAGGGAAAAACTGATCGTCAGTCCTCACGGGTGACCTAATGAGTCATGGTCAGTAACCACGACTCATGGTCACACTCATTGAGTACACTGCTCAAAATTGCTACTCTCCCATCTATTCCAAGCCACAGACAACAACACGACTCGTGGTGTTCCTTAACGAGTCGTGGTGAGCACTCGTTGAGTGCATTGTCCAAGTTCACCCATTTTGATAAGTCCCTGACAATGACTCATCCCATGGATCGTGGTGACTTACCACGACTCGTGGTGTACACTGCCAATTTCTTCTTGGTGTTCAATTATTCCTGGCCACGGGTCATATCACGACTCATGGGTTCTGACCATGAATCGTGGTCTCACCCGAGGTCACCCAAAAAATCTAATTTTCCTAATAAGCTTACAGTCCTCACCACGAGTCACTTAATGACTCGTGGTCACTCCCCATGGGTCACAGAATGACTAGTTCTGTGACCTGGTGCAAAAAATTCTTGTTTTCTCCATTTCAACTCCCGAGTATGGTTTTTGAGTTTTCGGAGAATTACACCTTGATATAAAACTCACCATAGTCTTCGGTTGAAAATGTAGTCCTGATTGGCAAGAAATGGGCTGACTTTTTTAGTTTGTGAACAATGACCAAACTGGAGTCGAATTTACGCCTAGTGCGGGGTAATCCTGTCACAAAGTCCATATTAACTGCCTCCTATTTCCATATAGGTACATCTATACCCCGAGTTAGTCTGCCATGTTTCTAATGTTCAACTTTTACCTGCTGGCAATTGGGAGACTGTGTGAAAAACTCAGCTATGCTTTTCTTCATTCCAAGCCACCAGTATATCTCCTTTATATCATGATACATCTTCATCTAACCTGGATAAAGAGAGTAACAAGAATAATGTACTTCTGCCATGATATGCTGGCGAATCCATGCTACATCTGGGATGCAGAGTCGACATCTGGATCTCAAAACCCCATCTTCTGTTAGCTCAAAGGATAATATTTCACCTTGTTTAACCCTATCTCTGAACTGTACTAAACTACGGTCCTCGTACTGTCAATCTTTTACCTCTACAACCAAGGATGATACTGCTGTATTTTGAATCATAACCCCATTATCCTCCGAATCTACTAATCGTTGCAGCTCTCGAGCCATTTCCCACTATTCTGGCCTCAGATATGCTAAACTAACCATGTATCTGCGGATAAGGGCATCGTCCACAATATTAGCTTTCCCTGGATGATACATGATGTTCACGTCATAGTCTTTCAGCAATTATAGTCAACAACGCTGCCGTAAATTCAACTCTTTCTGCGTGAAGATATATAGGAGGCTTTTATGATTAGTAAAAATATTCACATGAATGCCATACAAATAATGCCTCTATATTTTTAAAGCATGAACCACTACAGCTAATTCTAAATCACGGGTAGGTTAGTTCCTTTCATGTTTCCTTAGCTGCCTCAAAGCTTAAGCAATCACCCTATCGTGTTATAACAGAACACACCCTAACCCAACGCCTGATGCATCACAGTATACTGCATAACCCTTTGAACCTTCTGGTAAGGCTAACACTGGTGCATATGTCAATTTATTTTTCAACTCCTGGAAACTCTGCTCACAGGCCTCGGTCCAATGGAACATGGCTGCTTTCTGAGTCAATTTGGTCAAAGGAACTGATAGGATAGAAAATCCCTCCACAAACCTTCTATAATACCCGGCTAGCCCAAGGAAACTATAAACCTCAGTTGGAGTTGTAAGTCTAGGATAAGTCTTTACTACCTCAATAATGTGTCCCAAGAAAGCTACGAAATTCATCCAGAACTCACAGTTAGAGAACTTACAAATATAACTGATGATCTCTAAGGATCTACAGTACTGTTCACAAGTGATCACTGTGTTCAGCTTCTGAGCGGGAATACACCAGAATATCATCAATGAACACTATCACAAACAAATATAAATATGGCCTAAAGATTCTGTTCATCAGATCCATGAACAGTACTGGTGTACTCGTCAACTTGAAGGACATGACTAAGAATTCAAAATGTCCATATATGGTCCTAAAAGCTGTTTTTGGGATATCTTTTTCCCGGAATCAATCCTGGTGGTACCCGAATTTTAAAAAAATTATTGACAAATATTTCACTCCTTGAAGTTGATCGAACAAATTATCTATCCTTGCAAGAGGGTATTTATTCTTAATGGAAACTATATTCAACTATTAATAGTCTATACACATGCATAGGGAGACATCTTTCTTTCCAACAAATAGGACTGGTGGACCCCAAGTCAAAGTACTGGGCCTGATAAAACCTTTATCTAACAAATTTTTTAACTCTTTCAATTCAGCGGGAACCATTCGATACGGAGGGATGGATATAGGTTGTGTACCTGGTGGCAAGTCTATAGATAATTCAATCTCACGCTCTGGGGGAACACCCGGGAGCTTATCTGGGAACACACCTGGAAACTCATTAACCACCGGGATGGACTGAAGTGTCGGGGATTCTGCTTGCATATCTCGAACCCTAACAATATCATAAATACATCCTTTCGCTATTATCTTTCTCACTCGAAGATAGGATATGAACCTACATTTTGGCGAAGATGCATTGCCTTTTCATTTCGCACTACCTCTCCAGGAAAGTGAAATCGGACGGTTCTGGTCCAACACTCCATATAGGCATAACATGGTGCGCGCCAATCCATACCCATAATTACATCAAAATCAATCATTTCTAGCTCCACTAAATTAGCAATGGTTTGGTGACCGACAATCTCTATTGTACAACCCTGGTAAATTCTCTTAGCAACAGTAGAGTCACCGATAGTTGTAGACACTGAGAAAGGTTAATGAAGCAATTTTGGTGTTATACAAAACTTCTAGGATACTAATGGTGTAACATAAGACAAAATGGACCTAGATCTATTAGAGCATAAACTGAGTGAGAACAAACATCCAACATGCCTATCACAACATCTGGTGACTACTCGGACTCTTATCGTCCCGATAGAGCATAAGTGCAATCCCTAACTTCTGCTTGAACTAGATACCCTTGATCTGCCTCTACCTCTACTGGATGGATCTGGGGGCCTACGCCATGTAGAGGGTCCTGGAGCATGTGATCTTGCCGAGGACCTATTCTGCGGGTCCCGGTCACCCTGATCTCTATTTTGATAATCCCTCATCATATGCCCATCTTGGACACAAGGATAACACGTAGTGGAACCATACTGACACCTCCCAAAATGCTGTCAATTGCAAATCCTACAACGTATTACATCGGGCCAGCTCCAATCAAAACCCATCTGCTGCTGCGAGCCTTGTGCTCGAAACTCTCACATAAACCTAACTGTCTGTGATGATATGACCTACCACCCTACTACTGTGGAGGTAAAGGTCTGGGTGGCCTGCCTAGAAATCGAGGTCTGGGTCCCCCCTGAAACTCTCCCTGTAAATCAGCGGGCCTAGCCCTCTGGTGCTACTCCTGACTCACCCTCTCAACCTCATATTGGCATTGCCTGATTCATTATATGTTCTGAGCAAAAGCTTGAATATGTGCAATATCCATATCTTCACACAATATGGCAGTAATACAAGTCTCCACATACTCTGTAGCATGCCCTATGATGAACCGATATACCCTAGCTGGCATTGTATCAACAAAAGCTGGTGCATACCTTGTCAAGGAGTCAAACCTCAATGAGTACTCCTGAGCTGCACTATTTCAGATGTAAAATATGATCCACTCGGCCTGTTAGGTCTCCCGAGGCAAGTAATGATCTAGGAAGGCTTCCAAAAAACTGGTCCAAGTAGGTGGGGGTACATCTCCACCCCTAGATCTCTCCCAACACTCGTACCATAGAACTGCTATATCTCACAGAAGGAACACTGCCAACTCAACTAACTCTGTTGACGAGGGAAGCATCACCCTAAATATTCGTTACAACTAGTCTAAGAAGTCATGAGGATCCTCTCTGTGGTTTTTCCCTGTGAAATGCGTAGGACTCAAGGTGAGAAACTCTCAGACCCTCGAACATCCAGGCCCATTACTGGCTTCAACAACAACTAGTGCCACTGGTTGATGCTAGGCGGCCAAATCTAAGCCAACATGTAAACAGCGCTCCTAACATGTTGATCTGATGGTGCAAGGATGACTGGGAATGGTATTGGTATATCTGCTGCCTTGGAGGGCTCCTGGTGTGGTGGAGTGTTGGGGATACTAGGATGAAGTCTCCCTATCGCCCTCAGAATGGGCAGGCTCTGACTGGGGCCCTTTACTAGTGCCCTTTCCTACTGCAACATCTAGCTACTAACTAGTCATGGTCCATCATACATCAGACATTTTGTCTGTAAATAAGAAGAATGATGTAACCATAGGGATTTACCATATACAACATAGCTTTATAGCATGACTGGAGAAGAAAAAAGGGTAACCACGCTATTATCCCTGGCAGCCTCCTGCTCATGGTATGTGGTGCACAACACACCCTTAGACAAGACTCTACTAGACATAACTTGCAGACTCCTTGGGATACGACCTACTTTGATACCAAGTTTGTCATGCACACCTCGGGAGGCATGATTGACACCTAGTGCCACACTTGGATTTGAACTGACTTGGCTGGGCTTATGCACTTAAGGTGCATGCTCGCAACTCAACTCAAGTAAACAATGAGCTATATCTCGGTTGTAAACACAACCTCGGGCGAACAAGGCCACATAACCACTTGTAAAAGAAAACAACTAACTAGCAACAAGGCAATAAAGGGATTCCATGGGAGCCAACAGGACAACCATGCTGTCTAGTTATAACAGAAAGAAAACAGGCGGTCATAATTATTCTATAGCCGATAAGGGTTCTAACTAACTAGCTAAACTAGGCTCCACACGGCCAACAATAACCAACAACTGAGAAATTGTAGTCTGCAAGCCTCTATGAGTGGAATAGTGGTCGGGACAGGGCCCCGACCTACTCAAAAGTTGTACAACAAAAGAAAAAACCTTTTTATCTATAAACTCCAAAGAAAAGGAGTTGACTGAACTTTCAACTCAGGCTGACCGCTAGAAAGGTCACGAACCAAGTCTATCTGCACCTGCAGACAAGTAATGCAGTCCCCAAGGATGGGTGTCAGTACAATATGTACTGAATATGTAAGGCACTATTGGAAATGACTGAATAAAACTTGATGAAAGAATTGAAAGTGAATAGTAAAAAGGATAAGAGTTATAACCTGAATAGCCTCGCAATCTAAATCATAACTAAAAAGTGAATATACGAACAAGAACCTAACCGGGCCCCCATAAGTCTGGAAGGTGCAAGAAACACAGAATAACCTACATGGGCCCCCATAAGCCCTGACAAGTGCCAATAAAACTATATACCCCTATTGGTACCCCTAAGGCTCCATATGTGACTGCAATTGTGTCTCAGGCAGACTAGGCCCTCGTGAGGGTCAGAAATATCACCTTTGATATAGAAGGAGTTTGTAGGAAACTCCATCATGGCTCCAAAGGCTTTAATTTAGTCCCTTCAGACTCTCAATAGCTCCATAAGCAACTCGATAGCTTGTAAGACATTCAATAGCTCGTAAGCAACTCAATAGCTCCGAAAGTAGTGTCATAGTGCTGTAAATGATGGAAGCATCGTGGCTCCATAAGCAACTCAATATCTCCATAAGCCTAAGCAACATCATAACCCCGTAGGCAGTCTATAGCTCCTTGAGTAGCTCATACGATCAGTAGTCTCATAGCAATTATAGCAAAAGGTCATATGAAATGAGATTAACCCCTATTAGGGATGCTATACTACAAACACAAGTCTAATCATATCGACTAACTAAAACATTCGAGTTCATAGGTCACTACAATGATACTAGTCATATCAATGTTACGAAAGGAATAACTTGCCGAAAAAATAGCCTTAACATACCTTAATTGATGATTTCTATGCAATCAAACAATTCCAACCTGAAGTCAGTAATTTCACCAATTTGCCACCCTCATGCTGAGAAAATAAGGCTATTTCAATGCTAACAATCGGCAAAAAGCAATATCTTTCAATAGAATTTACTATAACTTTAACTTTGATTAATTAAACAAAACTTGCCAATTCCCAAGAATTTAGAAGGTGTAACTGATTACGTATTGCCTGTAGCCTCTTAGGACTCACTTTAAAGAAATTTCGACAACCTTTACTCAGCAGGTTTCCGGTGCACCGAGAAAATTTTCAAGAAATAACTCCACATAGATGATTCTCATAGGCCTATAAATCATTATTCAAGGTGAATTTGCATTTGGACGGAGTTTAGCGGCATAATTTGGCGAAAAACAGAAGAAAAATAGAGAGGACCTTCGTGGAGTTGCGTTCTGATCTTGGAAATTATAAATAATGAATTGAACCTGAAATATATATATATGGCTGTTGGTGGTCGAGCGAGCCGCACGGGCCATCGCGCCACAGGGCTGCCGCGTCATGCTGCCTACTGCGCCGAGTGGCTTCTGTGTCGCGCAGACCATCACGCAGCAGGGCTTCCATGTCGTGCAGGCCCTCATGGCCTTTCCTCACCTAGTCCTACTATCCCACATGACGATGTAGTCGCTCTTCCTACCGTTGAGACTTCTCCCACATGCGTCATGCTCTAATTGCTCATTGAACGCCCCCGTGCACGCATTCTAGCCTCTAACATCTTACGAGGTGTAACACTAACTTTGTTGGAAATGAACTGGGTGGTTATCCAAGGTCAAGGTCATCCTTCTTCTAATTATCAAAGCCAATGGAGACCTCATCCCCAAGGCCAAGGTTAATACTGTGGTAAAAATGACTATGGTAGTTCTAACAAAGTGTGGCATAATGGTAAATTAGGGAATAAGAACTCCAATCCCTATGTTCAACTAAGGGTCCTTATTCTTGTTCACAAAACTTGTAAGAGGGACCTTCGTATGAGTATGGGGGATCAAAAATTTAAAGCATGTTAGAAAGGGTTCTCTCTAACCAAGACACATCAGATGTTTGCTTGAAATTGTTTTCTCCCACCCAACTTCTATTCAAAAGTTGGAGCAATAGTTTTGAGATCCTTCAAGAGAGCACAACCCTAAGAAAAAGGGAAACTCCTTAGCAATACATTGATGAATACAAAGGGGCAAATGAGTGCCTCCAATGCTCAATGTATGGGCATTGTCACTAGAAGTGGCAAGATTGTGCAGCCCATTGTTGATAGTGCTTGTGGGATATTGTTGTTGATGGTGTTGAGGGAGTGTAAGAATGCTAAAGTTGAAGTGATAAGGCCACCGATTGAGGTGGTTATAAATGTAAAAATGGTAAGTTCCAAACAAAGGAGAAGGTAAAGGAAAGTAAGATTGACATTGCTAAAGGTTATAATCAACCTCCTACCTTCTTTCCTTAAAGGGAGGATATGCATGCTCTTGATGAAAAGATTGCTTAAAATATTGGGAACCCGAAAGAGGATAAACTTTGCGTTCCATTCGTAGATGCAATCAAGTAAATGTACAGTTTTACCAAGTACTTGAAGATGTTGCTAACAAAGAAGAGGCCAAGTAAGGAAGAGGCAATCCCAATTACGTACCGATTTAGGTCCATCATTGTTGGCATACATGTAGAGAAAAAAAGGTATCTTGGTAAATTTACTATATCTTACAAAATATGTGTTATGGAATTAACTTGGCGGCCCTAACCATCTACAAGTTATCGAGACCATGTTGAAGCCCAGTTTTATTCAGCTCACAATAGCTAACACGTCAATTAAAAGGCCGGTAGGGGTGGTTGAGGATGTAGTGGTGAAGGTTGGAAAGTTCACTCTTCCGGCTAACTTTATGGTTTTAGACTATGGAGTAGACATGGGCATACCTATCATTCTTAGTCAACCTTTCTTTGCCACTAGTTGAGTTTTGATGGACTCGAAGAAACATCGGATCTAGTTCCGGGTCAAAGATGAATCTATGACTTTCAAGGCAGGAAAAGGGCATGAGTTGCATAAAAGTTTCAAAACCATAACTATAGTTAATAAGGAAGTTTGGGATGTTGATGTTGAGAAAAGGAAAGACAACTGCAGAGCCAAAAAGATACCTAAGAAGAAGAAGGTAAAATGCAAATGAGTGAAACAGTATCTTTAGGGTTCCAAAGGAAGAAAATGGGTGAGGAAGTCCCATCCTATGAATGACTCACCTTTGGGCTGATTAAGGTATCATGCATCATGTCATGACTTAAATCAAGCTCTTCTTGGGAGGCAACCCAAGAAGTGCTACACCATGTGTAGTATTCACATCGTGCCGCAATGTTAAATTAATTACTTCTTCAGAGGCAACCGAAATGCTTTTGGACTAATGTGTGTTGATGCATGCAGGATAGATCTTAAGATGATGGAGAAAATTTTAACATGGCAGAAAAAAGGAGCTTCATTTTCCTAAATGAATGGTCTTGAGGAATTCCTCTTTGGTATAATTTCTTTTTCCCTAATTATGAACATTTAATTTCTCTTATAGGGGTGTGTGTGAATGATGGGTGTTTAGAATATATTGGGTATTGACTAATTGATCTTAGAATTAATTATAAATCATGGATCTATTGATTTCTTTGAGTCTTTATATGAATATTAATAGTTGCAAATATTAATTGAATTCTCTAATTTTGCTTCTATTTGAGAAAGAGAAGTGAAGTTGGGTAAGACTTCAATAGTGAGGATTGGGGCTTTTATCTAAGGGTTAGAGATAGAAATAGTCTATGTCTGATTCAAGCTTCATTTAAGGGCTAGAGCTATAAATAGTCTATGCCCACTCAGGCAATATTTGGTTATTTTATAGATCTTGGTTTTGGGCTTTGAGAAAACCTGAAATATACATACTCTTTTGGTTGAGAAACTTTGGGTATAGCTGAAACCAAAGCTATCCATGTGATAATTAATTCTAAGGCTTTTAGTTAATAATTAACAAAATGATACCCCATCGAATGCACACTCCTAGTCTCTCTAATCTTGTCAACAACAGTTGTATTACTTTGTTGTGATTGCAAATTTCAATTGATACTTGTTCAAACAACTTCCCTTAATTTTACTTCACATTTACACATTACGCTTGCTATTTAGAATCAACTCATAACATTTGGTAAATCGAGCCTCCAATCTCTATGGGAAATTGATCCCTACTCTTATTGGATACTTGTTTTGCATACGACCATAGCCACCTACTTTATTGGAGAGTTATTTTGGACGTTATCAGTCATCTATAAGCCTAGCAAGTTGCCGCTCCTCTCTATCCATCCTCGAGTCAAGCCAGTCAATGAGTCTCTGGAGCTTAGTAATGGCCTCGGTGGAGAGGTTGGAATGGATGCCGTAGTGGCTGGATCTACTGCCACTGTTGGGTCTACCTCACCAGCGGACTGTGATGTGGGTTCCTCAGACTAGATGCCCTAGCCCTTAGTAGTGAGCTTGCCCGGTAAGATAGATCTAGGATGGCTCCCCGAGGTGACCATAGAGTCATCTCGCATCCTAGTGATTTCTATAACCAGGTGAGTGTTGGTGAATAAGTCATCCATTGGCAGTATTGGAATGCCTGCCTTCTGACGAATTGTTGTGATAAGGCATGAGAATTGTTACACCCCATAAAATACAATCAGTTAGTAGGTGTACGCATGGATTTGTGATGAATAAAGAGAGCACGGGGCGCATGCAGAAAAAGCCTTGGAAGCAAGGTCGGACGGGATCAGCACGCACAGGGCCAACGTGACGCGCCAACCAGTAGTGCACTGGCCAGCACGACGCGCCAGGCCTGCTGGCACCATGAGGGGCGTGACGCAGCACTAGGTTGCCGCGATGGCTGGTGCGAGGTTCCCCCAGACCATCGCCTAGGAAAGTATATATGGTCCCTTAGTTTAATTTCCCCTCATTTTATATAAAACCCCTTGGCCAGAAGTGAAAAAAGACGCAAATCTCTTTGGCTTTTCCTCCGATTACATTGCCAAACACGGTCCAAATGCAAATTAACTTCAGGTATCAAGTTCTAAGCCTGCAGGGAGCATCCCTACGGATTTATTTTCTCAAAATACGCCCGGAAAATCAGAACTCCACTAGGTAAAAGTTATCAGAATTGCTCCAAATTGATTCCTAAATAGTCACAGGCATTAGGTAAGCACTTCTTCCTTTTGAACACTTGGGAAATAATAGATTTTCAGTCGAGTTATTCGAAGTCGGATTATAGTTAATTCCATTTTCAAAAGTTATCAACATTTGTCGAGTTTAGTATTGAAATTAGCCCTTTTCTCTCAAAATAAAGGTTACAATTGGAGAGAACTGCAGATTGCAGGTTGAACCTCGCTAGTTAAATAAGAATCAGTATTCGAGGTATGTAAGGATTATCCCCTAAAGGCAAGTTATTCTCATTGAATAGTGATACGATTTACATTCATGAATGGAAATAATGGTCCCATATGTTGCAAATAGTTGCTAACAGTAGATTGTTATTAGATATTTTGTGGTCAGTTGTTGTCTGTAGACTATGAATATATAGATATTGTGGTTAGCTACTAGAAAACATATATAGATTACACCGCAGTATCACTTTTCGGGAAAGAACATGTTAAGTGTGACACACGCCATAAGAGCCATAGAAATTCTTCTGT
This sequence comes from Datura stramonium, assembly GCA_018107945.1. Taxonomy (NCBI): domain Eukaryota; kingdom Viridiplantae; phylum Streptophyta; class Magnoliopsida; order Solanales; family Solanaceae; genus Datura; species Datura stramonium. Next base: position 79,157 of record JACEIK010005247.1, read on the forward strand.
TCTCTAGTTCATTGTTATAGTATAATTTGATGTCTTGTTGTCAGGCCTAGACCTTAGAAGCCCGTGGATAGTTATTAGGCCTAAGTTAGTAAGTTGAATAGCATAGGCACAGCTCGATGATACGGCCACCAGTTAGGCGCTTGTATTCTCAGTGAAGCACGCCGAGAGGCCGTTTGCGTACCCTTATGCCCTAGGGCTAGAAATTTAGATAGGATGGCAATACTTTAGATTGAGCAGCACTAGGGTTGTCTAATGAACTGAGTGACACCTTGCAATCTACTTAGCTACTACTAGTGACTGTCAGTTCCAATTGACTTAGTATTCGTCATAAAGGTGGACCAAGAAGACATTCCGGTCGTTCGGGTCAAATAGACCCATTGGCACCCTAAGAAAGTGGACATTATTAGAAGTTAGAGGCTGGGGCCTGTGAGTGGCTAAGTCTATATAAACTTATCTATAAGGATAGAAATCGCCCAGAAAAGTCATATAAGATCTGAACAGACAAAGTTACGATCTAAAGGACTAGAACCATGTTAGCACAGTATTACCCTCAGGCTAAGAATGTTAGTAAGTTTCCTATGGAAGATTAGGGGCCTACCGCTCGAGAGCATGTTCAGTCAGTAGCAGTCCTACAGTCGTTCTAAATAGAATAATTAGGTGAATGGTCGTCTACGACCCTACAGTTGCTTATGAGTTATAGTTTCCCGAACAGGGCATTCATTATATTACTAAGCCTCTCCAGATCTCACCCTATCCGATCTAGACCATTAGAGATTGTGATCACTATCAGGATCCTTTGATCAGACACAGGTGCACAGGGTGTGCCTACTAGCAGCTATACAAATTATTCTAGGGGCGAGTAGTGGTTGCATTAGGCCCAGAAGGCTAGATATGTCTTTTTAGTGGCTAGATTGAGACTTTAGTATAACACATCGATTGGGATTGCCCTCACCTTAGAGCCTTCCATGACCACCCTAGGGTTACTAGTTGTGTCGTCGCCCGCCAGGGGCTATACTACATTTCTCCAATGAGCAAAATACTGTCCCTAGGGATGATGCAGAGGTCCAAGGGCCATATTACAGTTCGTTCCATGGCTGGACTACCAGCTCTATGTCGTATTGGCATCACACCCTCGTCGAGCCTGGTGCCTAGGGTGTAGCTATCAGGAGTCCATCAGACTCAGACATATCTATAAATCAGGAGCCAGGCGGGTTGAATTGCAGACCCAGGGGGATAGGTAGGTTGGCTATAGCACCAGTAGATTCATAGAAACTTGGATAGGGTTATATAGATTGAGGTGTACTTTCCAGGGCTTATGGGGACCCCGGTAGGCTATTTCTGTGTTGCTTGTACCTTCCAGGCTTACGGGGGCCAGTTGAGGTTCTTGTTTGTACTTTTTCCTGCTAACTATAGCTTATGAATGTGTGATTGTAAGGTCTTAGCCCATGTACATGTAGTGTTTTTCTAGATGCAGATTACGAATAAGAAAGCTTACAGGTTAATCTTTCTGCTCCTTCTTTCTACTTACTTTCATTCTTTAATAACTTATTTACTGCCTTACATATTCGGTACATATTGTACTGACGCCCATCCCTGCGTGCTACATTATTTGCCTGAAGGTTTATATAGACAGTCAGGATCGTCAGTAGCAGCTGGCTAGAGTCAGCAGTTTTGGTAGCTCCTTTCATTCAGGGTTGCCAGGTTGTAGAGATTACAGTCTTTCATCTGTATAGCATTTGGGTACTCCGGGGCCCTGTCCTAACCACTATTTGTATTCTTAGAGGCTTGCAGACTACAGTCATCAGTTAGTTGGTTGTTGTTGGCCGTGTGGGGCTTAGTATGGTAGCTTCTTATCATATTTGTTATAACTAGACATCATGGTGGTCTTGTCGGCCCACAAAGAATCCCTTTTTTTGCTTGTTGTTGGTTAGAATTTTCGTTTACAGGTGGCTATACAGCCTTGTCGGCTGGAGGTTGTGTTTATAGCGAGATATAGCTTTTTGCTTTCTTGAATTAAGTTGCAGGCATGCACCAGACATGCTGAAGCACAGCCAGGTTAGTTAGATCCCAGTGTGGTACTAGGCCCTAGTCATTCCTCCCAAGGTGGGGCGTGACAAATTTGATATCAGAGCAGTTCGTATCCTAGGGAGTCTTCAAGCCATGTCTTGTAGAGAATTGCTTATAAATGTGTTGTGCACCACATTCTATATGCAGGAGGCTACTAGGCATGATAGTATAGTTACCTTTTTCTTCTTCTCAAATATTGCCATAGAGCCAAGTTGTATAGGGTTGAGTCCCTAAGCTTTCATTGCTATGTCTGTCTATAGTAATATGGGATATAAGACAGACACCATCCACTTGCAAGATAACAACAACAACAGGAGGAAGTTCTAGTGTTATGCCATAGTTGGGGGACTACCAGCTTGAGGATGAAGGCGAATGTCTTTTAATCTTCATAGTATCTTCCTGGGGTACCAGGAATATCATAAGGTAGTAGATATGCCAGCACCGTCCCCAGTTCTTTCTATAGCCTCCGAGTACGAGTTCATAAGTATAGCATATATATGAGTTGACTTACCTACTAGATATATAGGATCAGGCAAGGGCGACCTTTAACATTAAATTATCTGGAGGGTACGAGAAAAGGGGGAATTGCGGGAGTCTTACCTCCAACCCTTCAGATGTTGTACAGTTCCATACCTCAGTTCTATGGTCATAAGGAATGACTATCTTTCTCTTCTCAGTTTTATTTTCAGTATAGCAAAGAGCGTAAGAATTGAGGCAATGCTGCCCAAAGTAAATAGTAAAGAAGGGTTAGATTCGTTGACTCTTGGAAAGTATGAGGAAGTGGTTGAGGCCCCTAGTGTCTAAGTAAGTTTTCTAGATCTTTACGGTAGTAAATCAGGAGAGCAGATAAGATTCACAGTAGAACTCAAGTACGTGTAAAAATCCATAAGTGATAGACCCCCATCAATAGTAAAGTTTAGGTCAGAAATAGGCCGATTCCGACACAGTATGCTAATGATGTAGGGCATCCCTGCATGGTAATGGCTATGGCCCTAGTTTGTTATGTCGAAGGAAAGAGAGATCATATGAATGAAATAGACCCGAGTACGAGTCAGAAGGATACAGGTTGGTATACTTGGTTAGTAATATCTTTGATAGTATGAGGTAGAAGGCAAGAACCCCAGAGCTTAGTCTACGAAAGCAAAGGGGAAGGAACGAGTATTTAACTCTGGAGGGAAATAGAATCACCTCCCAGCTAAAAGTAAATTAACAGAGTATGGGACCATTGCTGAATATCGAGAAATAAGCATTGGGTTGATAATTAAGAGATAGTGAGGTTGTAACCTAAAATGCTTCAATATCACCACCGATTGTGGAAGTAGAAGAGTAGCGACACAGAGATTCTAACCTTGTACAATCTAAAGATAAGGCCCAGTAGGAAGTTATTGGCCTTTGAGATAATAAAGGGCGGAGTCATAAGACCCAGAGGTTGACTCTGCATTCAAAAGGTGGCAGGACTTTGTTAGCAGACTATGACCAAGGTGAACTAGGTCCATTACCCCCTCCACCTAGAGTTTAATGAAAACACATCATCTTGTAAAGAGAGACCTACGAATGGAAGAGGGAAGATATCGTTGAGTCATAGCACAGAACTTTAATGACTAGCCAAGGGAGGGTGGATAGCAGGAACCGAGCAGGCCAATACAGGAGATAGCCGTGCCTGCAAAGGGATTGGACAATAGTCAATATGATTATGGTTAGAGGGTTACCTCATACCAAAAGTAAATTGACCTTGTTTTAGTTAGTGTAGAAAGGCTAATGAGGTCAAGTCATGTCTCGACAGATGGAATTATGTTTCAGTTAAAGCTTATGCTGAATTAAATGTTTAAGAAGTAGTTGGGCTACGTAGAGCCCCAGTGTTTGATAAACTCTGACAGAGAGGCGCAATTTACAACCAAGTTCTAGAAAAGGCGTTAGAACTGATTGGGACACATGTTAACTTAAGTACGACTTCTCGTCCCCAAACAAATAGCCAAGTAGAGCACAGAATTCAGACGCCCGTAGATCGGTTATGGGTGGAAATGTAGGCCTTCTGCATGATGACTGGAAGTATATAAATTAAGGGTAGTTGAGCTAACATACTAATATATTAGCCAAATGAAGGATGTTAAGCTTATCGAGAAGGATGTACCAAAAGCCAAGGGTTATCAGAAGTTCTAATCTAACATATGACGTAAGGAGTTACGAATTGAAGCAGTAATTAGGTATTCCTAAAAACTTCGGCAATGAAGGGCGTTATGAAATCTGATAAGAAGGGCAAGCCTAGCTCTAGATTCATTAAGCCTTACCGGACCCTCCGAATGATTGGCCAAGTGACCTATGAGAAAGAGTTACCTACGGGTCTAGGATCTGTTCATCAACACTACGCAAGCGCGTAGAAGACCTTGTCTTAGATTAATCCGATTGGAGACACTCAAGTTACAGAAGCACCGTTCCATGGAGAGACTCCAAAAGTTATAGGAGCCATTTTGAGAACCACGGTTGCAGCCTAGTAAAGTCTTATAGAGGAATAGAAATAAAGAAGAGATGACCTGGGGAGCTGAGAACAACATGAGATCAAGATATCCTCACTTGTTCCAGGATTGACCCAGATTAAGTAGTTAAGGTGAGGTTGTTGTTCAATTGTTACTCTGCCACTTATGTTATCAGCACTGTATAGTTGGATACCTCTTTTTTGGTAAATAGTTGTTCATAGCGTCCTGCGAGGTGCCTATATTGGACTTTTCTATGTTTCATCTATCCGAATAGTCCATATTACCGAAGAGACTCTACCGGAATTTTTCTAGATCTTGGTTTAGTAAGTTAACTCCTTTGGCATTCGAGGAAGAATGTTCCTAAGGGGGAAGGATGTTATTGCCCATAAAATGCCATCGCTTAGTAGGCGTACAAATGGATTTGTGAAGAATAAAGAAAGCACGACGCGTGTAAAAAAAGCCTCGGAAGCGGGGTTGCACGGGATCAGCGCGCATAGGGCCAGCGCGATGCACCAGGCCTGCTGGCACCTTGAGGGGCACGGCATGACACTGGGTTACCGCGAGGTATCCCCATTCCATCGCCTAGGCAAGAATATCTAGTCCCTTAGTTTAACTTCCCCTCATTTGATATAAAACCCCTCGGCCATAAGTGAAAAGGGACGCAAATCTCTTTGGTTTTTCCTCCCATTATGCTGCTAAATGCGGTCCAAACACGAATTAACTTCAGGTATCGAGTTCTAAGCCTGCAGGGAGCATTCCTACGGATTTATTTTCTCGAAATACACCCGAAAAATCGGAACTCCGCCAAGTAGAGTTATCAGAATTGCTCCAAATTGATTCCTAAACATTCACAGGCTTTAGGTAAGAACTTCTTCCTTCTGAACTCTTTGTAAATAATAGATTTTCAACCGAGTTATTTGAAGTCGGTTTATAGTTAATTCCATTTTCAAAAGTTATCGATATTTGCCGAGTTTAGTATTGAAATTAGCCGTTTTCTCTCAACATAAAGGTTTCAATTGGAGAGAACTGCCAGTTGCAGGTTGAACCTTGCCAGCTAAATCAGAATCAACATTTGAGGTATGTAAGGCTTACCCCCTCGGCAAGTTATTCTCGTCGTATAGTGATACGACTTACGTTATTGAATTGGCATACCGGTCCCATATGTTGCAAATAGTTTGTAACAGTACATTGTGATTAGATATGTTGTGGTCAGTTGTTTCCTGTAGACTATGAATATATAGATGTTGTGGTCAATTGTTTCCTGTAGACTATGAATATATAGATGTTGTGGTTAGCTACTAGAAAACGTACATAGATTACACCGCAGTATCCCTTGTCGGATAAGGACATGTTAAGTGTGACACGCGCCAGAAGCGCCATAGAAATTCCTCTATTCAACAATTCATTGTGTTAGTAGAATTGGATGCCTTGTATTCAGGCATAGACCTTAGAAGCCCATAGATAGTTCTTAGGCCTATGTTAGTAAGTTGAATAGCATAGGCGCAACTCGGCGATATGGCCACCAATTTGGCGCCTGTATTGTTAGTGAAGCACGCCCAGATGCCTTTGGCATACCCTTACACCCCAGGGCCAAAATCTTAGATAGGATGGCCGTACTTTTGAGTCAGTGGCATTAGAGTTGTTTAGTGAACTGAGTGACAGCCTGCCATCTATTTAGCTACTACTAGTGACTATAAGTTCCAGTTGACTTAGTATTAGTCAGACAGGTCGCCGAGGAAGTCATTCCAATCATTAAGGTCAAATAGACCTGTGGGTACCATAAGGAAAGGGACCTTATTAGCAGTTAGAGGAAGGGCCAACGCCCCAGCCTGTTCCTACAAGATACTCTGGTATAGATTGTTGTGAGTGGATAAGTCCATATAAACTTATCTATAAGGTTAGGAATCACGCAGAAAAGTCATATAAGATCTGAATAGACCAAGTTAAGATCTAAAGAACTAGAACCATGTTAGCACAATATTACCCTCAAGCTAAGAATGTCACTAAGTTTCCTGTGGAAGATTAGGAGCAGAACGCTAGAGAGCATGTTCAGTCAGTAGCAGCCCTAGAGTCATTCTAAGCAAAAGAATTAGGTGAGTGGTCGTCTGCGACCCTACAGTTGCTTATGAGTTATAGTTGCTCGAAAAGGGCATTTAGAGTATTTCTAGGCCACTCAAGATCTCACTCTACCCGGTCTAGACCATTAGAGATTATGATCACTATTAGGATCCTCTGATCTGATACAGGTGCATGGGGTGTTCCTGCTAGCAGCTATACAGATTATTCTAGGGTTGAGCAGGGTTTTGTTAGGTCCATAAGGCCCGATATGCCCTTCGAGTTGATAAATTGAGACTTTAGTGTAGAAAATCGATTAGGATTGCCTCACCTAGGAGACTTCTGTGAAACCCCAGGGTTACTAGTTGTGATTTCACCCACCAGGGGCTATATGACATTGCTCCACGAAGCGATATGTCGTCCTCAGGGATGATGCAGAGGCCCAAGGGCCATATTACATTCCATTTCATGGATGGACTACAAACTCTATGTCGTATCGGCATCACACCCTCGTCGAGCCTGGTGCCCAAGGTGCAGTTATCAGGAGTCCACCGGACTCATACAGAACTACATATCAGGTGCCAAGCAGTTTCAGTTGTAGACCCAGGGGAACAGGTAGGTTGCCTATAGCACCAGTAGAGTCATAAAAACATGGATAGGGGTATATAGTTTGAGGTGAACTTCTCAGGGCTTATAGGGGCCCCAATAGGTTATTTCTGTGTTGCTTGTACCTTCCAGGCTTTTGAGTGCCAGGTGTGGCTCTTGTTCATATTTTTGCCTGCTAACTATAGCTTATGAATGTGTAATTCTAAGGTCCTAGCCCATGTACGTGTAGTGTTTTGCAAGATGCAGATTACGAATAAGCAAGCTTACAGGTTAATCTTTCTGCCCCTTCTTTCTACTTACTTTCAATATTTAACAGCTTATTTACTGCATTACATATTCGGTACTTATTGTACTGACGCCCTATGCGCTGCATTACTTTCCTGCAGGTTTAGATAGACAGAGTTCAGAATCATCAGTAGCAGCTGCCCAAAGTCAGCAGTTTGGCCATCTCCTTTCATTTGGGTTTGCTAGGTTGTGGAGATTACAATCTTTCATCTGTATAGAATTTAGGTAGGCCGGGGCCCTGTCCCGACTAGTATTTGTATTCGTAGAGGCTTGCAGATTATAATCATCAGTTAGTTGGTTGTTGGTTGTTGCTTGCCGTGTGGGGCCTAGTATGGTAACTTTCTCTCATTTCTGTTATAACTAGATAGCATGGTAGTCTTATTGGCTCGCATAGGATCCCTTTTGTTGCATGTTGTTCGTTAGCTATTTTCATTTACAGGTGGCTATACGTCCTTGTCGGCTAGAGGCTGTGTTTACAGCCAGGATATAGCTCGTTGCTTTTTGAATTAAGTTGTAGGCATGCACTAGACGTGTGATGTTCCATGATTTTATGGCACTTTCAATGCTTAAAACCAAGAAATTATGCACATTCTAGGTATATTTATATGGTTATAAGGTAGTTTGTGCGTAATGTGTGGGAAAATAGGTCTAGAAGTGATTTTTGTTGAATTAATGCTGAAAACAACTGAAAGAGGACTGTTAGGCACTTAACGAGGCGTTGGCAGGAGGCACGACGCGTCACTTGAGGCGTTGGCAAAAAGATGAAGTTATGAAGAAGTAAAACAATGCACTTGATGAGTTGGAGGAATGACTCGTTACACTTGGTAACGAGTCGTGAGGTCAACCGTTAGATTTTGAAGAGAAAAATTCAACCAAGTGTCCAGTGAAGTTGACGAGAGACATCATGAGTCGTTACCTGAAGGAACGACTCGTTGGGAGGCCACTAGAGCTATCTGTGAGGTGCACTGGAATTTCTGAGGAAGTAGACCACGAGGGACCTAAAAACTCATGCTAAGGCAGGATGAGTCGTTAGGTGACCCGTTGCCAGTCCTGGGTAAGTTGTTGAGGACGATTGTTTTAAAGTAAGGAATGAATCTTCAGAAGGCCTAATGATCCGTCACATGGCCTATTGCCACTGCCGACCTGGTTTTCATATTTATTTAGGAAAGGATTTCTTTGTATTATAAATACCTAGTTTTAGGATTATTTTAGGAGAATTTGAGGAGGACGATTTTTCTGAGAATCTTGAGCGATATTCTTGAGGAAGTTGTCATACAATTGTTCTTGATTCAAGATACGAAATCTACAATGGAATTTTATTCAATGTACTTGGTTTTTATTCTACAATACTTTGTAAGTTGGAAATATGATTTATTCTATATTTTATGATTGCAATAACACAAACATGAGTATCTAAACCCATAAACTAGCTTTGTGGGAACAAAGATGAATTAACGCACATAGTAAAATACTTGGTGATTCTTGAACAGAGTTTTATGTATCCCTTCGTTTTAATTGATTCTTGACGGTTGCAAACGTTACGACTTGCCTTATTCTTACTTACCGGATCAAGGAGGTAAATAATGGGAAAAGGGGATTAACAATGGAGATTTGAGACTACCAACCCTCATCTAATAGCTTGAACTTGTCCAAGGGATAGCTAATCCTATATTAAGGGTAAGGTTCAACTAAAATACACTCGTATACATACCAAGTTGCGTGGTGAAAATCATCTAGATAGGGGACCAACCATTTGGATGAACCTAACTTACCAATATTTCATGTTAAACACTGGAAGAGATCACTAGTGTAAAACTCCTTGTGCTTATGAAATCCTAGAGAACACAATCCTAGTCTAGTCGTAAATTGAATAAAAACCCAATTTGATACAAGCATTCATTAATTTTACTTTTGTTATTATTCCATTTTTCCCCCTTTGGAAATAAGTCAATCAATAGTAATAGTTATTCGCATTAACCTAAGTTCTTACCATATTCCCTGTGGGATCGACCTCAACCTTCGTTGGACCTCAACTCGTTGGGTCTCTATATTTTGCCAATCAACCGCTTACATCTCAATTAGGGAGGTGTAATTTGGGTGAGATCACTTTACGCCGTTGCCGGGGAATACAACTAAGGTTTTTGTTAATTGGGTTAACTTACTATTGTTTCTTAGCTTCCTTTTATTATTTTTTTTTGTTTTTTTTTTTTGTACTTAACACAGGTCTAGCCATATGGAGGATTCTTTTTTGTTTCTTGATGACTTAGTAGCCGTTCTGTGAAATGAAGCTGAGAAGATTCATGAGAGTGAGGAGATTGTAAATGCAATGCTGGCATGGGGTCATATGCTCTACGCTCCAAAGAAGACGATCTTGAATTGGGTCAGGGTGACCCTACCCAGCCTAAGCCATCTCGGTTGAGGAACCTCCAACGTTGGAGCTCAAATCACTCCCATCCCATTTACAGTATGTATTCTTGGGAATCGATAACAGTTTACTGGTTATTGTTGCTGCTGACCTGGAGGAATGGAAAGCGGAGGCTTGGTCTCTGCCCTAAGAGATACAAAGGCTATTGGATGGACCATTGCAGATATTGTTGGAATCCCGCCGTATTTGCACTCATAAAATCCAGCTAGAACCAAAAGGTGTTCGATGCTTTTTAGGTCATGCAGGTTTTTACAGAAGATTCATCAAGGACTTCTCCAAAATTGCACATCCATTGTTTTAGCTACTCAAGAAGGAAGTGAAGTTTGTTTTTGACGAGGCATGTCCTGGCGTTCGGAATGTCTAAAAGAGAGATTGACCACGACCCCATTATCGTGGCACCTGGACTGGTCTTTGCCATTCGAAGTGATGTGTGATGCTAGTGGTGTGGCCCTAGGAGCTGTGTTGGGAAAAAGGCGTGAAAAGATTTTTCATCCACTTATTATGCTAGCAAGGCTCTTAATGAAGCTCAAAAATATACCATGACTAAACAGGAGCTGTTTGTTGTAGTTTTGCATTTGAGAAGTTTAGATCATACTTGGCTCGAACCAAGGTGATAGTCCATAAAGACCATGCAACTTTTGAGATATCTGATGGCATATACCCATACCAAGCCATGGTTGATTCAATTGGTTTTGCTAATAAAAGAGTTTGAGTTTGAGGTAAAAGACCGGAAAGTGACTGAAAATCAGGTTGCAGACCACTTATCCAGACTAGAGCCGGATGTAACACTTAAAAATGAGCATGATATAGATGATGCATTTCCAAACGAGCAGGTTCTAGAGGCATCCTAAGATCTCATCCCATGGTTCGCAGGCTTTGGTAATTATCTAGTGAGTGATGTTGTACCGGTTACATCTTTCATCAGAGAAGAAAGTTTATGTCGGATGTACAGAAGTTCTTCTAGGATGAGCCCTACTTATTCTGCATATGACCTGATGGGGTTATTCGGAGATGTGCACCCGAGGTAGAGATGAGCATATTAGAGGCCTGCCACCATCCGTTGGAGACCACCACAGCGGGATCCGCAGCACAGCCCACAAAATTCTACAATGGGTACTATTGGCCAACCATTCATGTGGATGCACATGATTTTGCAAAGGCATGTGATGCATGTCAAGGACAAGGAGGCATATCACGGATGCACGAGCTCTCTTACTCCTATCCTTTTTAATGAGTTATTTGATGTATGGGCATTGATTTCATGGGCCCATTTCTGAGCTCAAACGGGATGAAGGACATACTTGTTGCTGTTGACTACGTTTCAAAATGGGTGGAAGCAGTTGCTCTGCCAAACAATGGAGGGAAGAGTGCCATGGCGTTCTTTTGAAGGAATATATTTTCAAGATTGACCCTCAAAGCCATCATTAGTGATGGGGGTTCATATTTCTGCAACCGATTGCTTCTCTCTTTATTGGTAACATGGGGTCAAACACAGCGTGGCCACACCCTATCATCCGCAGTCTAGTGGGCAAAGTTAAAGTCACCAACAGAGAGATAAAGACTATCTTGGCAAAGATCAGAATGCAAACCGGACAGATGGGAAAAGAAAGCTATATGATAATTTATGGGCCTATCAGACCGCCCTCAAGACTCCTATAGGTATGTCTTCGTATCATCTTGTTTTTGGTAAAGCATGTCCTCTCCCTGGCCGAACTTGGAGCGTAAAGCCATGTGGGCGCTAAGAAGTTGAATCTGGATTGGAATGAAGTTGCCAACTTTGAGACTTGATCAGTTAAATGAGCTAGATGAATTCCTTTTGAAAGACTATAGAGAGTCGCAAAATTTACAATCTTAAGAATGAAAATTCAGAGACTGGAAAACCGGAAAAGAGAATTCAGTCCGGGCGATATGGTATTGTTTTTTAATTCTAGACTTCGGTTGTTTCCTAGAATGTTGAAGTCTTAAGTGGCTGTACTCTTCCAGTGGTTCAAGTATTCTCTCATGGGGTTATCGAATTGGAAAACCAGGAAGGAAAGCGATTCAAGGTAAATGGTCAGCAGGTGAAAGCTTATTTTGGGAGAAGCAAAGAACTCAAACCGGTAGACCTCGTGATTGAGTGATGTCTCGAGTAACTCAATTGACTTGCGCCATGCTGCGACTTTAAATCAGGCGCTACAGGGAGGCAACCCATTGAATTGTTTTGGAAAGTCTGAGTAGCCAAAATACCCACGCTATGCCATGTTAAATCAAGTGCTTCTTGGGAGGAAACCGTTGTAAAATGTAATAAAAGTTAGTGTTAAAGTTTCTTGATGGGTGCAAAGTGAATAAGATGGAAAATATGAAGTTGGAACCAAAAAGTTGAACTTCAGTTCTGGTGCAGACAAATCAAAGAATGAGTCGTCGTTTGAGTTGACGACTCATTTAGCCAGTCGTGAAGAGAACTGCAGAAAATAGGGGAGCAATGGGTGACTTCATGGATCGTTTCACCAAGGAATGAATCGTTTAGTCCCCTATAAAGTACAATGGATCAAAGTTTAAACTAGAAGAAAATGGGTGACATGGTCACTCAAAAGAATTGTTGGGAAACCAAACGACTGCCAAGGATCATCCTGAAACTATGTAACAGCGTGCCGATAACGACCAGGAATGACTTGCTGGATAACACCACGAAGGTTACGTGAGCTGCCAGTCCCCAGGTTGACCTAACCCGACCCAATGCATCATATATATTTGGAAAAGTTTGTAAAATTAAAAATTAAAGAACCGAATCATCAGTTAGCACTCCCCGTTAAAATCCTCACACCTTCAAAGCTTCAATTTTCCTCTTCTCTTATTCACCTTCTTCATGCAAACCCATCAAAAACACCATTAAAAGCAACATCATCACCGTGACACTAACTCCGCAAGCATAACCGCTATTGCACTACATCTCTGATAAATTACATTGTAAATAATCTTCCCCACACATAAACATGGAATATTGGTTGCATTCCATCAAGAAATTTTAAAGACCCATGAATGAGTGAGCTTGAATGATTTTTTGATTTATATTGTGTTCTTACGTGCCTTGTGATGTAGATAAGCCCTAGGAAGTATAAAATGTTGATTTTCATCATGTGTCACCTAAATAAAATGTTTAATTGAAGTTGTGTTTGTGGAATTGTAAACCGAAAGAAGAAGAAGATGAACAAGAACTTGCATGAGTTACATCACGAGTCGTTGGGTCACCAAACGACTCGTTACATAGCTCTTAAGGATTAGGAAAATAAATTGCTAAGGAAGTGTACTTGACGAGTGACCTAACGACTGCTGCCCCAATACAACTCCTAAGCAGCCAATGCTCACTTGCATCACACATTAATTCAAAAGGTATTGTTCAAAATCCAGAGAAATGAGAATAGCGCTTCTACCAGCTTCTGTTTTAGCTCCTCGAATGCTTTTACACAATCCTTGTCAAACTCGACCACCTGTTTTTCAGCAACCGCATATCGAATCTGTGGAAATTTTGAGAAGTTCTTAATGCAGAATCGCCCAGAACCCCGCATGTCCGAGAAAACTGCGAACACTCTTCACTGACACCGGTGGTGGTAGTTGATCACTTCAATCCTTGCACGATCGACTTCCAACCCCTTGCATGACACCTTATGGCCAAGGACGATACCCTCCTTGACTAAAAATGACATTTCTCCCAGTTGAGCACAAGGTTAGAGCTCCCACACGAGCTAACACCCTTCAAGATTCTGCAAACATGGTAGCAAATGAATTACCCAAAAAAAAAGAAAAGTCATCCATAAATACCTCAAAAAAATCTTACACCATATCGTTAAAGATCGTCATCATGCATCTCGTAATGTGGTCAAAAGTATTGCATAGACCAAATGGCATCCGCTCGAAAGCATATGTCCCATAAGGACATGTAAAAGTGGTCTTCCTTATCCTCCGATGCTATGGCTATTTGATTATAGCTAGAATATCCATCAACAAAACAATAATACTCTTGACCTGCCAACCTGTCTAATATCTGATCAATAAAATGGAATAGGATCCTGATCTTTCCTCGTGGCCTTATTGCTTCCTGTAATCCATGCAAATTCCGCCAGCTCAGACCGTGCGTGTGGAATCAACTCATTTTCGTTGGTGACCACGGTCATCCATCCTTTCTTTGGAACACACTGAATCACAACCCATTCACCGTCTGTAATGGGATACCACACCAGCATCAAGCCACTTGATCACTTCCTTTCTAATCTATATCCTATCACCGAGTTAACCTCCACTGATGTTGCACAGTTGGCTTGGATCCTTCTTCCATAAAAATCCTGTGTGTGCAAAAAGTTGGATTAATTCCTCTGATGTCTGACATTTGCCATCCCATTGCTTTCTTCCGCCTCTTGAGGACCACCAATGCATCTTTTCACTTGTGCCTCTCTGTCTTGCTCTGCGGAAATGATGACGTCAAAGGTCTCATCTTCCCCAAAATATATACTGAATGGAGGCACTGTCTTCAACTCCAATTTCGGTGCCTCCTCAATTGATGGCTTTGGAAATGGTTCCATGACCTCATCAATGGCTCAAAGTCCTTCTTCTTGAAGTACCATTTTGGCTCATTCAGCATCTGCACCATCTATATGTAGCACTCGTCTCCGAAATGATCTGAGCTCATCAAGGCCTTCCAATGGGTCCTGTTCACAATTTGAAGAGTTGATTCCTGATTTAGCACATTGATTATTGGTAGCTCCTCATAAATGGCCGGTAGCTTCATGGACTTGTACAAATTAAAAACTCCTACTTTGTCATGTGCCCGCATGGTTAACTGCCCAACAGCCACATCAATCAAAGCTTGCCCGGTTGCCAAGAAAGGTCGTCCCAAAATAAATGGGACTTTCCGGCATCCGCCCGAAACTAAGATAATAACCCACCGAAAATGAGGGAGCCCACTTGCACTAGCACATCCTCAACAATACCATCTGGTTCAGCCAATGAACGGTCAGCTAGCTACAAGATTAAAGTAGCTGGTCTAGGGGCTGCCCAGCCCAACTTCTTAACACCGATGTCGGTATCAAGTTTATTCTTGCTCCCAAATCACATACCCCGCGAGCTCGAATACATTGCCCAATTGTAACCGAATGATAAAGCTCCCGGATCCTTGAGCTTTGGTCGGCAAAACTGCTCAGACCGGAGGTGCACTCTCAGTAAGCGCCACCATAGCATACTCCGTCAATCTGCTTTTGTTTGCTATGATGTCCTTGATGTACTTGGCATATTTCGGCACTCCCTGCAAAACATCAACTAAAGGTAAATTAATATGTACCTATTTCAGCACTTCCATGAATTTCTTAAAGCAAGCTTCTTCCTTGTGCTTCTTTAATCTCTGAGGAAACGGTGGGGTGGGTGGTCTTTCTGTCTTAGCTGCCTTTTCCTTCCCCTCACATCATGCTCCTATCATTTTCCCCGTTGCTCCAGACGTTGAGAGGTAGCCCTTCTGGTTCCACCTCCTGGGTTGAAGTCCACTCCTTGTTGTAACCGCATTGACCTGCTTGGGATTTGGGTCAGTATCACTTGGTAGTCTCCCCTGGGCTCGGTGTTTTGATCTCCAGCTAACTGTCCAAACTGATACTCCAACGCCTTTGTAGCTAACTGCTGATTTTTCATTTCAGGTGCTAATTTCTCAATGATAATCTCCAGCCCCTGCATTTGCGCTTTGGTTAGCTATGGCTATTGTCTTGAACATATCCTCAATGTTGTTGGGTGGTGGATGAGGCATTGTTTCCGTATTGAGACTGAAAATTTTGATGCCCCTTGTTGATTTCTCTGCACGCCCTGATTCGAACTCTGTCCTGATGCATATTCCTCCCCCAAGAAAATTCGGATGGTTCCTCCAATTTGGGTTGTAAATCTGTTGCCATATTGTTGATTATTGTTCTTCTGGACGCCTCAACAAAATTTACCGAGTCTAGATTGGCACCACAAATTGCCTCACTGAGGGTTCACTACTCCCACATACGTCACACAATACCTGATGAACTGCATTGACTGGGGCTTGTGCCTGGCTCAAGCTCATACTGCTGAAGTGGGTGTTGAGTTGATTTTGCAACGCAGCTATCTGTTCAGCAATAGCTGTAAAACCATCCACCTCAAAGACTCCCGCAGCCTTTCCTTGTTCCTCCTCATGTTGAACTGGGCATTACATTCTGATTTCCTGTGAAATACGGTTTAACAAAGTGTAAAGCTCTCATATGTCTTCTCCAATGCCTGCCCACCAGCTGCTGAATCTAACAGAATCTTAGTATGTGGTTCCAAACCTTTAATGAATGTATGCACCAACACATCATTAGACTGCGATGATGAGGACAATCCCAACATTGACTAGAACCTCTCCAAGCTTGATAAATTCTCACTCTCTCTGTTTGAAACTTAGAATCTTACATCTAAGTCTGGCTATCTTCCCAAATGGAAAGAATCGTATCAAAAACTTCCTTGCAAGATCATCCCAAGTAGTGATAGAATAAGGTGGTTCAGCTTTCAACCACCTCTTTGCTTCCCCCAAAAGTGAGAACGGGAATAATGTAAGCCTTGCTTATAGTAAGGATGATACTCCAGCGGGATGTAGTGTCACTAATCTCCAAAAAGTTTTGGAGATGTTGTTGTGGATCTTCATGAGGGAGACCTGTGAATCGCCCACTGGTGTGCAACAACTGCACCATATTTTGCTTAAGCTCAAACCTCCCTCCTGACTCTGGGTCTGCGAATACTGATGTAACATTATTTGCATGTGGGATTTACTGCTGACCGGTCTTGCCGCCATCTTCTTCGGAACTGAAACTGCCTCTTACAAGCGGTGGATTTTGTTGTGCCCTGCACTGCCTGTCTTAGCAACTGGCAGCCTTCTTCTAGAGCTTCCTTCGTTGGCGATGAAATTGTCTCTAGCTCTATAAATGAATCCACCAACTCCTCTTATCTCTTTGCCGCTCATAAATATTCAATACCTGCAAAAGAAAGGCTAAGATCAAGTTGTCAACACTTATATTGAATTTGTAAACTAACACTAAGAAAAATAAACTTTACCAATTGCCAGTCCCCGGCAACGAGCCAAAAACTTATCCGATCAAAACTACACGCAAGTGCACGTGGTCGCATACAAGTAGTAAAGTGGATTTATTTCAAGCCAAGCATCGATCCCACAGGGACTGAACTACGGTAATAAATCCAAGTGTTAGTGAACGATATCTCTAAGTGAATGTAGACAACCAAAAACAATGTTTTATGAGTCAAGATTACTATGTAATAAGAACCTAAGTAAAGATTATAATTTGAAGTCCGAAAAATAGCAATGAACAAGCTGAGTTTAAGGCAAGCATGAAGGGATGTAATTTCTTAATTCAACTCAGTCAATCTTCTCTTTGCTTTGCTAGTGAGGAATTAATCGCCTATGGAGTGGATCTTTCGACTTATCCACAAAGAATCATGAGACCTTATTCTACATTTCTGTGATATAAGAAAACTCATGCTCTAGCCATGGATAACCGATTCCATAAATGATTAATACGACATTCAGATATGTTTCTATTCTGAACGTAAATATTTTCTCAATTTCTCAACTAAGACAAGATCATATCCTACCAATTAACATCTATCCAATTACTTTCCTTTTCAGAATCAAAATTGGATATTTCTAAGATATACATTAACATTGGCCAAACATTAATGCAGTAAAAACAAGAATTGTTAGAACAACCATTGAAGAAAAGATGAAAATCAAATGATTTATAATTACATTCCTCTACAAGAATCCTTAACTCAGAAGAGGAATTAGCCACTCATTTGTGGATTAAACATCTTCAAACAAGTGAAATTCATACAAGAAATTAAAATTAAAGAGAAAGAGGAAGAGAATTAACCTTAGAATTTCGTCCTCTCAACTGCCTGCTAACCACATTCTTGCTCCAAAAAGTCAGAATGTTTAAAATAAAACCTAAGTGTGCTATTTATACTATTGGAAATTTTTCCCGGAATAACAAGAAACGTGGCACGGAGTGTATCGTGGAGCACTGCCCCGTGCCATGGCGCTATCGCAAAGCCCCACTGGAACTCAGCTCCTGTGCAATCGCACCTCAAAGATGGAACGACATGTATCGTGGAGCCTTGCCTCCGTGCTACGTAGATGCCGCGCACCTTCACTGGAACTTGAGGTTCAAGGTAATCACATTCAACGTGACACGGAGTGCATCACGGAGCACTGCTCTTCCGTGCCATGGAGGTAATGCGGACCCCACTGGAATTTGACATAATTCTCCATCTCAAGAAGAATGCCTCCGCTGATGGCAGTGCCGACACGGAGACATCGCGGAGCCCCCATATTTGCCAACTTCCTTGTCAACTTCCACTTCTTGCTTCCGAGTCCGTTTCTCCCTGCACTTCACCAACTTGTAGATTATCTTCCAAAAATTCCTTCTACCTGCAAAAACAACACTAATCATGTTGGTTAGTATAAATTCACATTTATCTAAGAATCACATGAGAATGTACACATAACAATAGATAAACAAGTAGAAATGAAGTATTTGTGTATCAGTTGGCATGAAATTCTTCCCAAGATCAACTGGCACCAGTAAAAAAATATTTTCTGTTTCATCTTCTGTTGTGTACTAACATGGTTTCCACAGGTACAATGGCTCCACTAGGCACAACAAAGAAGGGTACAACCAAAAAGCAAGTACCTTAGTGCGGTCAACCATAATATAGAAGGCTACAAGATGATCTATCCTCCTCTGAAGTGTAGAGTGGCTCTGAAGAGGATTATGAAGTTATCGGAGGAGCAAATTGGAAAGCGGAGGACGACCGTGGCTAGGGATCAACAAAGTTCTAATTGACAGCCCTGGTCGATACTCCCACTCACTCAGCAAAAAGATTTGCCCAACTGGTACTAATGAATGTGCTAGGGCTTCTGTTGCACTTGTTCCGGAGGCTCCCACAGCTTGACAAAATACAGAGTAGATGAGTCGCATGCCCAGCTGAGGAGACTCCGGACAATGAGATGACTGGAGACATCGGGCACATTGAATAAGCAACCAAGAAATGTGAGGAGATGGTATGTCCACGGCATGCAGGCTATACACAATCAGGATATTGCTCCAAATGACAAAGGAAATCCGAATCGAGTATTTATGAGGAGCCAAGGCTGATCACCACCGGTTGAAAGATCTTCCTGCTACAGGCAGTATTTGAGAAATACAAGTTCGTGGTTAACTGAGCCTTCAGGGCAGTTATAGCCCATGCCTGGTTCTTGAGTTCTATGCAGCATATGCAGCTACATTTCAACGGGTTAGCTCTAGGGAGGCCAAGATTAAGAAGTGGCCTACCTTGAATCAAGTGATTGTGCGTGAGACCTCGCCTGACATATCTGGAGGAGAAAATTTCCAAGATGTTGTGCTGGGCCATAATATCGAGCTCCGATGAACACAGCAGAGCTTGATCATAGGTATGCGAAAGGCGAAAGTCAAAAAAGGAGTTGAATAGCATGGAGTGGATAAAATAATACACTTGGCTTTCCCCCGCATCATTGCCAAAGGGGCCGTTAGTTGAATTGCTGCATGGTACTGAGTCACAACAAAGAAGGCCACTTTGAATTTCTCTACGCTAAATTTTTTGTGGTCACTAGTGAGGCACAGGCTGGTAGCAACAAGCAATGCCAATATACTCTCACCCGACGAGCAACACCGGTAGCCAGCATCATATAGGGGCACACGCAATCAATTTCTTGCGGTTCATCGTTGAGGAGATTTAGGAGCGGGCTGTAAATGATGGAACGATGATTCCCTTCCCATGCTTGATTGATAGACTCGTCGGGAGTCTCGAGCGATTGCCACCGCCTGACTGTGAGAGTGGTGGTCTAGAAGACCAATATCGGGTTGATTATAGAGATGATATAAACCCAGTATTAAGGACGAGGACTCAGGCATCTGCATCCGGTGGAGTGACCATAATAGTAGAGGCATTTGGTAGCAGGATGCAGACCGATGCAAAGACAGCTTCTCGCCGAGTTTAGCAAATTTGAGCCTACCGAGAAAGGCGTAGATATAGGCAAAATGCCAAGGCTATGATACAGCTGGATGCCTCCACACCCCACCAATGTCCCAAAATAATCATCTACAACAGCACAACATCCAGACCATCAGTTGCACTCAACGATCAAACTCAGCAGACCTAGTCACAGTTTCACAGGAGTTTTTATTGGATACATAAGCAAATAGCTAAAGAAGAGAAGAAGGTGCACACACGGCTCTACAAGTCAAAGTATTGATGGAGCAGGTCAAGCCGTAGGAGTTAAAGGAGTTGAGACAGTGTCTAGTTCTTTTAGTGCATGGGTGACTGGACACTTTTAAGCGACTTTGACGTGCGCCTTGCACAGTTACAGGAGCCATAGTTATCTCAATGGTACGCAGAGTTGGGAGCATTACGATCCGAGGTGTGGACTTGGCCGCACGAAAGACAGCAGGTTATGTACCCCACCGGTCCTCCCCTGATTGATGATGAGTTTGAGGAGGAGTTACCACCGATTTTTAATTTCATCACGGAGTAGCCGGTGGCACATGCAAAGGGGAAGAGGCCTCAGGAGAGGAAAGTTATGATGTTGATACATCTCTGCCTGTCAGCAAAAATGGGAGTGGGAGGAGATGGATAGAGTACTGGAAGAATCAAGAGGTGAGGCTTGACTGAGAGCCGAGATCGAGGCAACAAGAGCTCGTGGTGAAGGAACGAGTCAGTTTGAGCCTTAAGAATGCGCCAATCTGCCGGGGTAATATTGGAGTTGATTTTGGAGGTATCTACACCCTCCACCAACCTGGTGTCTAACACCTAGGTCGCACAGGTATGTTTCCTATTCCCTTGGCTGTCCTGTATATATGCCGAGGACAAAGAATGCTTTTTCGAAGGGTGGGAGAGGGATACCTGTGCATTCTATTTTGTCAACATAACTCGAGGTTTTTTCTTTGCCGGATATCTTTTCCCTCAAGTGTTCCATATCTAGTAGAACCGGCATGTTTAGGGATTTTATGTTATGTTTTTGTCAATCGAAAGAAAGTTAGGAAAACTGAAAGTGAGTCAAGGGCTAAAATTGTTTGATATTTGATTTTTGATGATTTGATACCCTCCGAAAAAATTTGTATATATGTATGTGAGAGTTTGACAATTATGACCTTTTTGAATCTTTTTGCACGGTATTGGAATTGTGAATTTGTTTACCCTTTTGTATGGTTGTACCTGAACTAGTGATTAGTAGAATTAATGATGTTGACCGGTTCTATGTGTGAAGTGAGGTCTGATAGCTGAATTCGGTTTTGTGTGTAAATCTAGAACTTGCCTAGTCGGGGCTTGTACAGATAGAGGATATGAACTAGAAAAGGATCATAGGCCATTTTTTATTTATGAGTCCACTTTAGCCTAAAAGACCTAACAAAGTGAATAAAATCCATTGATCCAAATGTTTGATCTTTAATTGACCTTTCTTTTCGCTAACACCAATTCACCTGCTTGATTTTATTATGAATGAACCTATTTTGGCCCTGGTCCCTCCTTGGACATTGTGAACTTCAACTCGTGCAAATTGCCCAAGTTGAGGGTGGCCATAATAGGGGTGAGTAAGAAGAATCGGGTGAAAGTAAAGTTGGGTAATTAAAAAGAAGGAAAAAGAGCGGGTGTGATATGCATGATGAAAAGAAAAGAAAATAACAATAAAAAAAATTATTGTTGTCAAAAATCAAGAAAAAGAAAAAAAATAATGTGACATTAATAAGTTTTTGTTGAATAAAAGTAGCCGATTCGTAGTGTCTTTAAAGCAAAGATAAGGAAAAGTAGGAAAAAGGAAAAAGGGAGAAAATCGAAATAAAGATGAAAAGTGGAGTAAAAAGCGGGAAAAGCAAGGGGGTTGAGCTACTAAAAATCCATATGTACCGTACCTAAGCCCGAGCCTACGTTACAAGCCAAGAAATTCCTATAGTGATCCTAGTTATTTGTCCGAATGGAGGTGTTGGAAAGTAAAGGTAAGCCTATAACAGCTGTATGCATACAATCTGAATTTTTGTGAGAGTGAGTGGATCTACCTAGTCCCAAGAAAAATATACGAGATAATCATATACATATGTGTGAGTGTGGGACTTTCTTTGATGTGAGAGCACTTGGTCAACAAATTTGTCTCGCAAATTGTCCTGGGGCAGTGCTATGGATTTTTGTGCGTGGTTGCAAGTGACAGTATTTTTTCATATTTTGATTCCTCTGTGTTATGGTTGGATATTTTGCATATGCGTAGTGTTTTGAGTTGATATGATGAGGTAGGGGTTATAAAATTTTATTTTTATGATTGTTGTAAGTTTTCTAAAGTTTTTCCGATTGAAGGCTGAAGTAGATTGTTTTGTTTGTTTTTTCCTGAGGACATGCAAAAGTTCTAAGTTGAGCGTGCTTGATGTGTCGGATGTTACGGCACTTTCGATGCTTAAAACCATGAAATTATGCACATTCCATGTATGCTTATATGGGTATAAGGTACTTTATGTGTGTAATGTAGGAAAACAGGTTTGGAAGTGATTTTGGTTGAATTAATGCTGAAAACAACTGAAAGGTGAGTGCAAGGCACTTAACGAGTTGTTGGGCACGACTCGCCACATGAGGCGCTGGCAAAGGATGAAGTTTTGAAGAAGTAAAATAGTGCACATGACGAGTTAGAGGAATGGCTCGTTACACTTGGTAATGAGTCGTGAGGTCAACTGTTAGGTTTTGAAGAGAAAAATTCAACCAAGTGTCCGGTGAAGTTGAAGAGAGACATCACGAGTCGTCAGCTAAAGGAATGACTCGTTGGCAGTCCACCGAGTTATCCGTGAGGTGCACTGGAATTTCTGAAGAAGTAGACCACGAGGGACCCAATGACTGTGCTGTCACAACGAGTCACAGTGACCCGTTTCCAGTCCTGGGTAAGTTGCTGAGGATGATTGTTTTAAAGCAAGGAATGAATCGTTAGAAGGCTAATGATCCGTCACATTAGCTCCGTGGCCACCGCCGACCCGGTTAGATTTATTTAGGAAAAGGATTTCGTTGTATTATAAATACCCATTTTTAGTTTGTTTTAGGAGAATGTGAGGAGGACGATTTTTCTGAGTAATCTTGAGAGATATTCTTGAGAAAGTTTTCATACAATTTTTCTTGATTCAAGATAAGAAAGCTACATTGAATTTATTCAATCTACGATTTTCAGAGTTCATGTTTCATTTTGTAAGTTGCAATTATGATTTCTTCTATATTTTGTGATTGCAATAACACAAACATGAGTAGCTAAACCCATAAACTAGGTTTGTGGGAACCAAGATGAATTAAAACACATAGGTAAAAATACTTAGTGATTTTTGAATGGAGTTTTATGCATGTATTATTTTTTCCTTCGTTTTAATTGATTCTTGACGGTTGCAAACATTACGACTTGCCTTATTCTTACTTACCGGATCAAGAAGGTAAAGAATGGGAAAATGGGATTAACAATAGAGATTTGAGGCTACCAACCCTCATCTAATAGCTTGAGATTGTCTGAGGGATAGCTAATCCGATATTAAGGGTAAGGGTCAACTAAAGTACACTCGTATATAGACCAAGTTGCGTGGTGAACCTAACTTACCAATATTTCATGTTAAATACCGGAAAAGATCACTAATGTAAAACTCCTTCTGGTTATGAAATCTTGGGAAACACAATCCTATGCTAGTCATAAATTGAATATAAACCCAATTTGGTACAAGAATTCATTAATTTTACTTTTGTTATTATTCCATATTTTTCCCCTTTGGAAATAAGTTAATCAATAGTAATAGTTATTCGCATTAACCTAAGTTCTTACCTTATTCCCTGTGGGATCGATCTCAAACTTTGTTGTGTTCTATATTTGACAATTGACCTATTATATCTCAATTGCGAGGTGTAATTTGGGCGACATAAACGTGCAGAGGCACAGGCAGGTCAGTCAGATCCCAGTGTGGCACTAGGTGCCAGTCATGCCTCCCAAGGTGGGGTGTGACAGGAATGCTAGGGAGGTAGCAATCTGAACAGCTTTGTCCTTTAGCTCCACACTATCCATCTAACCGATGTCTATACTCTTCTTGGCCATAATGGATGCCACTACAAGAGATTGTTCGAGTGGTAATTTGTTGTGCTCTTCATTAGGCATATTATGCTATAACGAACATTCCGCCAAAACGTGGCCATAAGCAGGAGCTCTGTTTTGAAGATATCGAATGTCTCAAGTGCAGCCTACACTTGTCTGCCCTCAGCTATCACTCCAGCCATCCAAACTCTATCTTGCTAGACTCGAATAGCTATCTCATCATAGGTGGAGGTGTCCACTACCTCATAAACATCTCCAAGATAGTATCGCTTGATCACCTCCGGAGGTGATATCAACCGACACTTCTATAATGAACACAAACGTTAATGCCTCAATCTATATCATCATCATTGGGTTCGACCGTAAGAGTATCATCACATATGCAGCATAAAACTCCCAGACTAGTGTCTGATTGTACCAATTTACTAGGCAGAACAAAATCTCATAATGATGGAATATGAGTTGGTCCATGATGTGAAGGTATATCTCTAAACCGGTTACACTCCTCTATAATGCCCCGACGAGGTATCCAATTGACGGTCTGTCATCCCTTTAAGTAGTGCTCCCTTGTTCCCTAAACATCCCATCTAAGTTGTACATCTTCTCCCTTATTTTTGTCGCAACTCTACTGCAACTGCTGGGGGAGAGGAGGTTTGGATGGATGCTTCCTCAATGGACATGCTGGAGGAAATATATATGTATACCCCACTATATTTGTCCTGTCCTTGATCTTTACCGGACCGGGATAGATCCCCGAGTCGGTGTCTCTGCAGATGCCACCTGTGTTGAGGGGATCGATTACACCTTTGCGATCTACTCTGTGGCCCTCCTGCTACCTGGTGGCAAGTACTCCTCCTTATCCTCGTCCCTATATCGAGACCTCTTTGGCGTACTAGACTTTCCTCCTCTATGTATTACTGGTTTTGGTGCCATTACCTGTAATCATGCATAAACTTATCAGAACATGGATTAGGGGTAACATGAAATAAAAAGAAAATAGCAATAAACAGATGGAAGTATGGTTAGTACTTTGAAGAGATAGGAGGTAACTGCACCGTCGATTGACTCTAAGAACTTTACATCCACTATTTCAATGCACTATTCAAGGTGCGGACCGTCCTTTTAAAAGAAGGTCCATCCATTGAGTCATCCTTTGACTCAGACAAATTGATGGTTCAGGTTCAATTGATGGAGACATAGACCGACCTTCTCTGGAAGATACAGTCCGTAAATTCCTCTGTCCTTTAGGAGTTAAACAGTGTTCAAACATCATGAGTAATTCAATTTTGAACAAAGCTTAGACATGGGACGGGGCTATACTAATTTCAAGTTTAAAAAGCCATTTATCATCATTTAAACATATTCAATCAATCATCTAACCCTCGTCTAATGTTCTATCAATTTTAACCAATGTTCTCCTCCCCCAAGTTATACTCCAAGCATAGGATCACAATACCCTCAAATCAATAGATTATAAACATCACATTTAGCATTAAAAATAAAGCTCAAAGTGCAATATTAAGTACCTAAATGACATTAAGTGCTCGTGTGCTTGAAGTAAGAAATACACAAAATATGGGGGTTTCCGAACCCTAGGTTGCGACCGTTTCTAGAATAAATTGTAGATCTTAGCTTGTAACTTGAAGATTCCATCTCATTAATAGAAGATCTCTTATTCAATTTCACTTTCTATAAGTAAGCATGTTTAATTACTGTCTTTATCTTCTTCTTCTTGTTATGGGTAACTAAACCTAGATCTAGGGTTCTGAACCCTAATGATCCCAATTTGGTACAATTGAGTGTGGGTTTATAAGAATTGGATTGATTTTTGCTTTGTAGTGTATGATTGGTGATGAGAGTCATCCAATCTTTCCCAATTACCTTTATGGGGTTTGAAAGAGAAAATTTAGGTTGGGTCAGCATCAATCAACAA
Source organism: Datura stramonium (assembly GCA_018107945.1). Lineage (NCBI taxonomy): Eukaryota > Viridiplantae > Streptophyta > Magnoliopsida > Solanales > Solanaceae > Datura > Datura stramonium. The sequence continues at coordinate 105,142 of JACEIK010005247.1, forward strand.
TATCCCAATACAAAATCCTTGTTTAATGGATTCTCCTAGACATAGGTTGAATTTCAATCGGCAACAAGTAATTGGGAGGAAGGGAGTTCTCTTCAATTTGATAAAATTAAAGTAAATATAAACCCATTGTGCTATTGAAATATACCCATGTGTTGCCTAAGTAAATTTCTTGTATGTTCAGCCCTAGCCTATTCTCAATCCTTCACATTGAGTGATTTAGGGGGATCGACCCTTAATTGGGGTCACTTTCCTAGACTTACCTCTAATTGATTACAACCCTAGCATATTGCACTCTCTAGCTATATTTATATTTTACTTCTCTCAATTTGAATAGAGTCTAATCTTGCAATATTTTACTGATTAGTACTAGATAGTCCGAGCTTTGTGTTACCTCTATGGGATTCGACCCTCACTCTCATTGGGTTCTATATTTGCTGCACTCATTTACACTACTCGATATTATAAGTGGATTTGAACATCATTAAATATTATAGTGCCATTGTTGGGGACTATGGCATAAGCCCTATCTAGCACTATCAGTTTAGTTTATTAGGTTAGACCTATTCTTTCTCTTTTCCTTTGCTTTGACTTGTAAATAAAGTATACAATGGAGTCATTATGGCATCACAAAATGAAAATGGGCTTGGTGGTTTCAACCCATACCTTGATGACCCATATCCATACTGTGGAGGACTCCATTTTTGGAAAGATTATGAATATGCCCCTGGGAGATTGATGTGTGCATCTTAACATTCATATGATGGGTGTATTGCAATATATGTGATGGTCAAGATGGACATTGGGGAGTTTGTCCCAACTATTATGATTCCTCCTTAATGATAATTTACCAACTCATTAGGCTTTCAAACATGAGCTTTTGTTTGGTTTTGAAGTCATTCAGGAAGGATTTATGCCCTTTCTCTTTTATTTTTGCAAGATTTAATTTAAATAGGTAAAGCGAAGAAATTGAACCAAAAAGCATGATGCTGGAAGAAGAGGACCAATGTTTCACAAGATGACACCTGCGAAATGTAGGCCAAACGTAGGAAAACACTGCTTTGAAGTTGAAAGAACACCTGCAGAATGCAGGTCAGCACCTGTGAAATGCAGGTCGAATGTAGAACTACAACTGACTTTCTGACCTAAAGCTACGATCGACCTTTGGCTTTCGGATGGGCACATGCAAAACGTAGGTGCCGCACAAGTGAGACCGTCTTCCAAGAGGTAAAATAATCCAATGCAAGAAAAGAGGAGCAACTTTACCCTATTTTTGTACACCTTTTGTAAAGAATAGAATATTCTATTCTATTCCCTTCCATTCCATTGGAAAGTGAGGTTTTGAATTGAATTTTAGAGAGAGAAAAATATAGAGAGAAGTGAGACCTTTTCCCTTCATCTTCTTCATCTTTATTAGGTAAACTTCCATTGAAGAACAAAATTGAGCTTGAAGTATCTTCTTAATGATGAATGATATTGATAAATTTATTTGTTTAATCTCTTATTCTTCATCTATGAGTAGATATACCTCTTACTAGGGGTGTGTGCATGATAATGGCTAAAATGGTTTTGGCGTTGGTACTTTAATCTTATAATTACTTATTTAGCATAAATTCATTATTTTCTCTAAATTATAATTGAGATATCAATAATTGCAAGTATGGACTGTGTCTACTTATTCTATTGTTGCTTGAAAAAGATGAATTGAATATGGGTGAGAAAACAATAGTGGGTATTTGGGTTTTGATTGTATGGAATCGGGCTATGTTTACCTCGTGAACCCAAGGATCATACCCAGGAGTCAAAATAGTGAAAAGCTAAAACTTCGCACTAGATCACAGAACAATCCATGAAGTGGCTCGTGAGGTGTGATCACGAGTCGTGAAGTTACTCGTGGTTAAGCAAGGAGGTGGACTGGTCTGGGGGTTACCAGGGGAATGACCATGAGCCGTGGTCACACCATACGACTTGTGATGTCACTCGTTGCCTGGGCTGGATGCTTGGAAAGGATAGTTGGGCAGTGTGGACCACGGTCCTGGTCACACCAAGATTCATTGTGTCCTCCATGGGGTCCCGTGGTGAACTTTTTTTAGTGTACCACACAATTTCAGGCCACGAGTTGTTAGGCCTGGTCACGAGTCATCCAGTCCCTCGTGGGTACTGGCAGTCAGCAAAATTTTACGATTTTAGTAAGGGCTTTTCTGTAATTTCTAATTCCTAGGGCCCTAAACTACGTCGTTTTAGATTATGAAAGGTGGGTTTATAGGGGGATAAATTAATCTAAGTCTTCATTCACGCATGCAAGAGTATAGAAAGGTGATCAAAGGGTGATTCAAGGCTTCCCTCTTCAAATCCTTCAAATTCTTTCTTGGGAATTCAAGAGAGGTTAAGAATAAGTTGTTTG
>JACEIK010005248.1:31823-43964 GCA_018107945.1 Datura stramonium
CGAAGTGGAGGCTTTATATACTTGGGCCTGGACAGGGCCAACGTGTCACAGAGCCAACGCGGAGGCTCCACCTCCGTGACATGTTGCCATCGCGGAGGGGCTCTGCCCCGGCTCCTTCCGTGATGGTTCGACAGGTTTCCAGTCTGGTCTTTTCCCGAGCCTTTTTCTAGCATGTATGGCTTCCAAATACTCTTAACCAACACGCGAATAAGCCATCTATGTGCTGGAAATTTTACGGGGTGTAACAGTTATCTCCAAATTGGGGGGTTTAAAGAAAAATAATAGTAAAACAAGATTACAATTGTGGTGTTATCAAGATTTGTAAATAACTAGGGTAAGTGTTCTCCATGAGTTCATAACTACTTTGGGTATACATGTGTGATCAATCATGATGCTTACTTATAGAACTGATAACTAGGGTTCATCCAAACGACTAGTTCGTCCCTATTGAATGACTAAACTCAATCATCGGGGTCAGGTCTCATGAGCTATTTCAAACTAACCGTTACCAATATGTTCCAAATTAACTTTCTTGTGACCGCATCTCAAATCATACAATGAGCATATAAATTAAAGCTTTGTCGTAATTCTCTTTTCCTAATCTCTACTTCTCTTGGTTCAAGCAAGTAAAGAATTCAGAAAAGTCTTAGCATTGCACACCGTTAAGAAATTTTTAAGATGAAGAGAATATAATACAAGCGTTTAGCATTGGTTTCGAATCACTTTGTGTAACCTGAGTTCGTTAATCTATCGCGGTTCCCACAGCCCTAGTTGTGGAGTTTTTAACCTCTCATGATTGTAAGATTATGATTAGTATTCATAGATAAACACATAATTGAATACTTATAACAATAATCGAAAGAAAACCTGCTTTGAATATTGATGAACAAAATCAAGAATAATTGAGAAAACCAAGTGTTGATCTCAAGAATTGCTCTCTAATATTGTTTACAAACTTGATAATAATTCAAAAACAATCAACTATGAACCTTCTCTCAATGTATTCTCATGTATACCGATTGTTCTTTTTTCTAAAAAAACATAAAAGGTATTTATTCAAATAATAGAAATCTTTTTCTAAGCTAACAGGAAAATTTTCATATCTGGCGCCGACTCGTCCTTCGACCCATAATAGGATTGTACGGGTTGTACCTTGCTCTCGCACGTTCCTTGGATGCTGTAGAATTAACTAAGTGTTGGAAGATGGTACGACTCCTACCATGATCCTACAAGTTGTACAATCCACCCGTGGCTTGGCTCTGAGAACTTTGACATCTTCTGAAGTTTTCTACGAGTGTTGTGGTACGTCTCGTACCTTGCTCCTACGACTCGTAACTGCTTGTTGCATCTTGAGTTCTGCCAAGTTTTTTAGAATCACTAAAGCTTCCCACGACTCCTGGTATGAGTTGTAGGTAGATGCTATGATCCGTAGGTGTTACCCATACCAGGAAACTTCAATTGTGCAAATTTTCTCTGAAGTATTTCATGACTCCAATTACAGCTCTTACCATCTTGGTACAACTCGTACTGAGATTCGTACTTTGCCTTTGCATTGTTCAAGCCTTATATGATTTTCTATGAGTCTTAGTATGACTCGTACAATCTAGGTATGGCTTGTACTGAGATCAATACTTGGCTGATTTTCTGCACTTTTCTGCATCTTTTGCACATTTTTGCTCCAACACCTATTTTTCCTGAAACCAAAGTAAAAACATCTCATCCCTATAAACATGTCTTAGTCCATGCTATTTTCTCAGTTTAAGCGTCGAAAATGCTGTAAACTTACAGCACATCAACTCCATAATTTTTTATAAGAAAATTAGCAAAAAAAATATTAAGTAGAGATAAACGAATTAACTTACTAGTACTAATTAAAAAAAGGATATCTTTGCATCAATTAACTTACTAGTAAAATTAAATTTCTCTAAAAAAACAAATAGGGAAATTTTTTAGTACATACCATGAATAAAGTCTATGTATTTAAGTCTATGTACTAGTTCAACATTTTGCATGATAAAAGATTTATAGGACACAAAATGCAACTCTTTTTGCTGCATTTATTTGTATAAATGAGAGATCTATACACAGATAGCTCAAAACTTACTGGGTACTTAGTAGTGCAGTTTTTTTTTTTGCCTACAAACACAAATAAAACCTATATCTTTTTAATTTGAAGAGGATCGCTACAGCTAACAAAAAATTTCAGAGCTAACATACAAAGATAAGAAACCCATATCAAGATTTTTTTACCATCACGCTCGGCATTCTAAATAATTAAGAGTATCATTTTCAATTTCTGATTTTTTCCTCCTCCTTTTCCTTGAAGCATTCTGTGTCCGTTATTTATTGGTAGGACTAATACAATTTCAAACTCATTATGTGATGGGTGAATTTGTGAGAAGAGTGGTCAAATCCAAGAGCATTGTTTAAGAAGAAATCCTTGTTAATTTAGAAGGAACCCATATCAACAATTAGCTATTAAGAGTTCTACAAAGTAAACTTGACACACATTCTTCAGAACAATTTGATTAATCATCCATTGTTAAACACGAACTTAAATTTGTAGAACAAGATATCCAAATAGAGAAAGAAAAATGTCTCCTATTCGAGTATTACCAGCAGATGGAGAGATGATGGAATAAAAAAAGATTCTACTATGTTCTGCTGTAGTGAGAGTGATGGTGCAGTGAAGATGAAGAACCGATCTGTTGCTATTTTAGATTTAAACTCAAACCTTTACTTTAGGTTCAAAAGAAAAAAAAATAAATCCCAACCCATGTACCTGCCCCACATGATTTAAAAAAAAATATTTTGTAACCGCCCTATACCCACCCTGCCCCATTGTCATCCCCATTTAAGATGTATCTGCACATCATAGATATAGTTTTCAAAAACTATCATTCATAACTACTATTGCGTGTTCGACGAAACTGTGCAAAGCAATTGAGTTACCACGATACACAGTAGTGCATTCATAATTAATTTTTTGGGGTCAAATTCATGGCTTGAATTTTTGTAGTTGGTATTCAGTAGAGATACACTTATTTAAGAAATAAAGAATAAGACCCATAAAATTATGAGATTATATCTGTTAATACAATTAAATTAGGGTATTTTTTGGAAATGATATTGGTGTATCTCATAAATTAAAAGTGTAATGTCACGACCCAAATGGCGTGATTGACACCCACACTAACCCCCCGATGGACGAAGCAATGATTTTCAATAAATTACCCAAATTCAAATATTCAAAATAAAGTAATAGCCTTGAAATCAAATAGAACTATAAAATCTAGATAGTATCGCCTGAAACAACTAAAAAAGAAACAACCAACACCCACAATTATTTTCAGAATCCGATTGTCATTAAACTTTACACATCTAACTATCAATGTCTATGAGAAATGCAAAACTACATAATTAAACCACAACATCCGGACAAAAGACATCTTGGGAAGGAGAGTGGGACTGCCCGCATTGCTTTGCTCACCTTTCCGGGTAGTCCGTTGCTGTTCTAAAGATGAGGATGAGAAGTGCTTCTAGGATCAATTTGCACTCAGAAAAGGAATGCAGTAGCAGTGTCAGTACGAAACACAATACTGGTAGACATCATCGGCCAACCATACGTAATAACATATAAGAATGCAAACAAGAACATGAATTCAGTCTAGAACACCATTCTTACATATAAAATACACATTATAGAAATTTAATTTTTATTCAGGTGCAACTGGCCTGCTCACTGGATTAGGCACTATTTTGCAGAAGTCATTCGTCCCCTGCCATGTCCTGCTGCAGCGGTACTGCCCTAGGTTGTAGCTCGACTTAGCTGTACTGTATTAATTCATCAACTCTTGAAAACATCCCACATCATCTCATTCCTTCAAAACATTTAAGTTATCACATTCAGCCCACGAAATACCACATAACCACATGCGATATAGAATAGTTTATAACGACAATGGTACAATGTAAATTCTAACCTTCATTCAACTCTATAAGACCTCAAATCTTTGCAACTTTCCCATATTCAAATCATAACACAAGTTTTCAAGCATCAGTTTAGCTAAATAGCATTATTTCATTCCACTTTTACACATTATTACAACACACTATAAAATAACACAAATAGTGAATGCTGGGCACATGCCTCCGTGATATCACTATGAACACTCCAGCACTAAACCTCAATGTACACACATGCTAAAGGGACTTATTTCTGTCTTTTTAGTCATGACCTGCAGGTGACTCTAGAAATCCATGTACTGTACCGGCGTGGTACCCACTCCCACTCATATGCTCGTCCAGATGCTCCCCTCGGACACGAGCCACTCAATCAATGTTGTTTGTTTGGATACTCCCCTCGAGCACGAGCCTTTCATCTTAAGATATTCTTACTGTCCCTATCCATTATCACGATAAGTATATCGTAGATGAGTTCGTCATCATGATATTTAGGAGATCACAATCCACCTCTCCCACTCATATATACAAATAGTTCATCATTCATTCAATGACAATACAAAGAACGCTACTTAACCGTTCAGCACAATTCCACATTTATTTGGTGGTATCAGCATATCAAATTTATTTCTCAAAAATTGAACTTTTAACAAGGCAATCATCACCACAACTTGTATCCATAGGCTAAATCAACACATTACGTTACACATGCATATAGGTCATTATATAAAGTTTAACTCCTATAACCATAACCTACCTCAGTTTGGGAGGGTACGAATAGAAATTACTCTGCTCGAGCCTTGCCCTTCCTCAATGCCTTCAAATATTCAAAGTCTAAAAACAAGAAATATAACACGATTTAGTACCCTATCACCCATACAATGATCTTGGGCACCCAAACCCACCCTATTTAAGGTAATTTTAAGAGTAAACCCCAATTCTACCTATTTATAGGTCTAAATTTCCATATGAACCACACTCTTTAACAACTGCACCTTGGGGAATGAGCATTACTCCCATTTAAAATCAAAATTAAGCCCCCATTAGTTCTCCATGATCCATCCCCAGTCTATCAACCTAGGGTTTCTTTGCTATAAAATCACCATTAGAGGTTCTCCTTGATTCCTAGGTATTTACATAATCAATCATAATGGTAGAAATTCAAAAATCTTACCTTGAGAAGGAAATTCAACTGCTCTGGGGAAATTCGCGTTCAGTCCTTGAGGTTTCGTGTATTGGAAACAAAGGGAGCTTTAACCCCAAAAATTTCACTTAAACTTGCTTTCTGATTCCCATTGTCCACTGCAGCGGTCATTTTTTTACTGTAGCGGACCAGTTATGGCGATCAGGAAGCCGCTAAAGTGGATCTGACAGTTATTTCCCCGGTCCATTACAACGGACTCCGACTGTTATCAGGGTCTCGCTGTAGCGGGAATTCTATTGCTGCAACAGTCTCCCGAAACCAGTAACTTCCCAAAAATCATCAATTTTTACTAGCTCATTCCACAATACTTTTCTAACCATTGTCTAGCCCTGTTAGAGTGTTATAGGTTTATTTCTCCTCGTAATGATATACGAATCGTTACATTAGATACCAATTAAAACACTGTTCATCCCTGAACAATATATCAAGCTAAGGAAAAGAACGTACCTAATTCCACGAACAATTCAGGATATTTTATTCGTATATCAGCCTCGGTCTCCCAAGTGGCTTCCTCTATGGAACGATTCTTCCACTAGACCTTTACCATTGCAATCTCCTTTGATCTCAGCTCGCGGACCTCCCTATCCAATATCACCACTGGCTCCTCCTCATAGGACAAGTTCTCCTCCAGCAGAGTCCTATTTGATAATGTATGATCCATCTCCATGGTACTTCTTCAACATGGAAATATGGAAGGTTGGATGTACCCTTGACAGCCTTGTGGCAAGGCCATCTCATAAGCTATTTCACCCACACGTCAGAGGCTTTCAAATGGTCTAATATACCTCGAGCTAAGCTTGCCCCGCTTACTGAACCTCATTACCCCCTTCATGGGGGATACCTTTAGTAAGACTTTCTCCCCCTTCATGAACTCTATATCTTCACTTTCCTGTCGACATATTATTTTTGTCTACTCTGAGCAGCTACCACGCGTTCTTGGATTACCCAAACTTTTTCCAAGTATTCCTTCAACAAATCTGTTCCTTAAGGTCTCACCTCAAATGCATTAAACCACCCAATTGGAGACTTGCATTTCCTCCTGTACAGAGCTTCAAATATTTCCATGCCAATGCTCGAATGATAGTTGTTGCTGTAAACAAACTCCGCCAAAGGTAAGAATTTATCCCACTAGCCCCTAAAATATATCATATAGGACCAGATCATTTCCTCTAATACTGGATGGTCCGTTCTGACTGCCCATCGGTCTGAGGATGGAAGCCTGTACTCAAATCCAACCTCGTGCCTAACTCTGCCTGCAAGGTCCTCCAGAAATGGGTGGTGAATTAAGTGCCCCTGTCTGACAAAATCGAAATCGACACCCCATGCAACCGAATCACTTCTTTCACATAAAGCTTGGCCAGTCTCTCAACATTGTAAGTCACTTGGACAGGCAAGAAGTGAGCAGACTTGGTCAATCTATTAACAATGACCAAAATAGAGTTAAACTTCCCTAATGTCTTTGGAAGACCAACTACGAAGTCCATTGCTATTCTCTCCCATTTCCACTTAGGGATGGGCATCCTCTAAAGTACTCCCCCAGGCTTTTGGTGCTCGTACTTCACCTGCTGACAGTTCAAACATCGGGCAGCATAGCCAATAATTTCCCTCTTCATCTTTCCCCATCAATAGTGTTGTTTCAAATCATAGTACATTTTGGTATCCCCAAGATGAATGAAGTACCTCGAGTTGTGAGCTTTTGCCAGGATGGTCTTAATTAGTTCACCAACTTGGGTAACATACACGTGTACCTGTATTCTCAGGACCCCTTTTCCATCTAGCACTGCTTCCTTAGCTTGTCCCCGCAGAACCTTATCTCAGATCTTACCCAACTTCTCATCCTCAAATTATCTGGTCTTTATTTCCTCTAGAAGTGATGACTTAGGCTCCATGCTAGCTAGTATCCCACCTGTTTCTGTCAAAGAAAGTCTCATCAAACTTGTAACACCCCAAAAGTCTCTAAGACTAGAGTAAAAACTAGTGAGTTGAGATATTTTCAATGCCCCGAACTTTCGGGCTACGTTTGAAATTGTTCTAGGTATATGGATAGGTTCGAGACCAATTAATTCTATGGATACTAGGTGTTAATATCAATCCTCAAGTATTGGAAGTTCAATGGATACAAATTACGGTCATAAGGAACTTCTAGCACAAAGTTGAGTAGAGAATCTTCTTACTGATTGAGTTTTCATATAAGTTCTAGAAAGGGTCAACTTCTAATGATTATAGATCCCATTTTACAAAGTGTTTTTGGGTAATTCAATGTATAAAATTGGAGCCCTTTGAGTTTTGTTTCCAACATATCTGACCTTGCATCAATCGGTGTTCGAAGTAAAACGTTATGAGAAATTTAGTGAAACTACACTAGATCACAAGATGATTTGTTAGGTGACTCTTTAAGTCACATAACAACTCGTTAAGTGACCCGTTAAGTGGCCAAAATTGCTGTAAACTTGAGTTTCAAAGGGGACTTCACAACTTGTCAATTGACCCATTAAGTCACCTCACGACTCGTTAAGTGGCAAAATTTGTGGGAAATCCCAGTAGACTTCACGGATTGGACTCACGACTCATCCAGTACCTCACGAGTCATGATGTCCCTCGTGAGGATAGAAGGTTCCTTTTTCCTGCAAAATTTCAAGGGTGTTTTCATAAAATTCTAAGCTTCTAACTCCTAAGTGATGTCGTTTTGGGTATCAGAGTGGACGAATTTAAGGGTCCTTCCTAGCCAAATCCCTCATTCCACCCAAAAACCTCCCATAAGCTCTTCTTCCTCTTCTCTCCCAAGGTTCAAGACCACCAAGGGTTTTTCTATAAGTGCTGCAACTCCAAGATCATTAAGGGAGTTTTCTAATCGGGTATGTGGGACTTCAACAAGGATGTCCTTTCATCCTTGTGTCCCAATTTTGATACTAAAATCCCAAATTCCTTGATTTCTAGAAAAGCATATTCTAGGATTTTGATTTATGTATGAATTCTCATATGTCTTCTATAGATTTTAAGACCCATCATGATGATTAGCTGTGTATGCTTATGAAGTTACTCCCAAGTTCTCAAATTATGTATATGCTAAGGGAATAACATGATTTTAGAATTTTCACCTTGGTTTAGCATAAATTTTGAAATAGGGATTCATTAAAATTTACATGCTCTTACCATGAACTCATTATATATGTTTGAATCATGAGTCAATTATATGGATTTTCCATAAATCTAGAACAAATGATTTAGTATATGTGTTGAAGCATGATTAGAACTTATGGGCTTTGGTGGATATGAAATATGTACATGCTTTCATTATGGTTTCAAGGTATATGTGTAAAGTATGACTTAGGCCTATGGATCTTTCATGAATTTAAAATATATGACTTATACTATGAATTCAGGATTGAAATGTTATGAATTTCGGGGACAAAGCGAAATAATGATTCTTCAGACTTTCGGGCTTGTTGATAGTAGAAAGTAGACTTGATCAAACATTAATGAATTCAGTATGATGTGATTGGTTGAACATTCAGGTCTCTGATTAGCTGAAGTAGACTAGATTGGATGAATGACGTCAGTTTAGTATCCCCCATGTTATAGCATAATTGAGACTCTCAATAGCTGAGAATGTTTTCCTTTGTCAGTCTAGGACTCTCAATAGCAGAGAATGTTTCCCTTAGCTCAGTTAGGGATTCTTAATAGCAGAGAATGTTTCCCTTAGTCAGTCAGAGATTCTCAATAGTAGAGAATATTTTCCTTAGTCAGTCTGGGACTCTTAATAGCATAGAATGTTTCTCTTAGATCAGTCAGGGATTCTCAATAGCAGAGAATGTTTCCCTTAGCTCAGTCAGGGATTCTCAATAGAAGATAATGTTTCCCTTAGCTCAGTTAGGGATTCTCAATAGAAAAAAATGTCTCCCTTAGTGCAGTTCTAGACTCTCAATAGTAGAGAATATCTCCCTTAGTTTATAATATCAGTTCAGTAGCTCCGTATAGTTTTAGACTACAGTTTAAATCAGTCTTAGCATAATCCAGTCTCAGTTATGAGCAGATAGTCAATATAGTGTATGATATCAGTTACAACTTCAGTTCTCAGTACATGTACATGATCCTTATGCATCAACTTGATCATACTTCATTAAATATTTTCAAATAAAAGCTTCATGTCAATATTTATATATCTCAGACAGGGTTATTGTATTTCAGTTCAGTTATATGCTCAGTGATGTACTCAGTTTACTTCCTTCCAGTATACTTGCATGTTTTAGTTTCTTTATGTTTTTGCATACTCAGTACATTTCAAGTACTGACTGCATACTTTATGTGTTATATCGTCTCATGATATAGATTCAGGTTTCCAGACTCAGCCTCGTGGTTAGACACACTCTATTTCCACTCAGCTGATTGTGGTGAGTCCTCATCTCTCGAGGATGAGATCTATGTTTTCCTATTTCAGTTATATTTCAATTTTTAGACTTTAGGAGTTATCTGGGGGCTTGTCCCAGCATTTCATCAGTAAAGTAGAGGCTTTCAGACTTGTATAAACGGATTTAGGTTATGTTTAGAGTTTTAATAGATTCTGTTTTTATGGGTTTTGATTAGACTCTTTCCGTTAGCTTCCGCTCAGTTATGATTCTGTTAGCTGTTATCTTGCTAGTGTTATGCTATGATCATGCCATGAGTTAACTTGAAGCCTCTTGGGGTTTCTTGTCCCGTGTACCGATCCGGGCCTATGTTCAGGTCATGACAAAATTGTTTGCCAGTGTCTGGACCCCTCTAGCCATCGATAGTCGAGTAGCTTCCAGGTAAGCTAGATTGTCCATACTTACTGCTTTCTGACTCAATGCATCCGCCACCATATTATCCTTCCCTGGGTGATACAGGATGGTGATGTCATAATCCTTAAGTAGCTCCATCCACCTCCTTTGCCTCAAATTGACATCTATTAAGAAAACACATATTTCAAGATGTGATTTTCTGTGAGTACCTCGTAACGAGCCCCGTATAGGTAGTGCCTCCAGATTTTTAAGGCGAACACCGCCACTGCTACCTCTAGGTCATGTGTGGGGTAATTCTTTTCGTCCACCTTAAACTATCTCGAGGTATAAGTAATGACCTGCCCTTCCTACATTAACACAACACCCAACCCAGACCGTGAGGCATCAAAATAAATAATAAAATCTTTACCTTCCAACGGTAATGCCAGGATAAGTTTCGTGGTTAGCAGGGTCTTGAGCTTTTGAAATCTCTCTTCTCATTTCACAGACCACTGAAAAGGTACATCTTTCCAAGTCAACCTTTTCAGCACTAAATCAATAGATGCAAACCCCTTCACAAAGCAATGGTAGTAGTTGGCCAGCCCTATGAAGCTCCAAATTTCTATCACATTAGTAGGCCTAGCCAAGTTTCCGATGGCATTCACCTTCTGTGGATCAACTTTGATTCCATATTTGGAGGCAACATGTCATAGAAAAGATATAGATTCAACCAAAACTTACACTTAGTAAATTTGGCATACAACTGCTTCTCCTTCAGCAACCCCTACATGATTCTCAAATGATTCTCATGCTCCTGTTTGGTCTTAGAGTACACAAAAATATCATCAATAAAAATAATAATGAATGAATCTAGATAGGGCTTGAAGATACTATTCGTCAAACATATGAATGCAGCTGGGACATTAGTGAGTCCAAAGGATATGGCCAAAAACTCATAATGCCCGTACCTGATTCTAAAGGCTGTTTTGAGAATATCCTCAGTTCGAATCTTCAGTTGGTGCTTGTTACACCCCGTATATTCTTCACATTTAGATGGCCCATTCGCATGTTGGTTAAGAGTTTTAGAATGCCATACATGCTATAAAAAGGCTCTGGGGAAGACTAGACAAGCGCCGAGTCGGACGTCGCAAGAGGAGGCCGAGGAGTGCCCCTCCGCGACAGGCAGCGTGTCATGGAGGCTGCCCCTCCGCGATGGCGAGCGTGCCACGGAGGGGAGGGTTCAGGCCTCAAGTATATAAGCCCCCACTTCGTTTTAAATTTCATTTTTTCCTCTCTTATTTCAGGAACCCGACCAGGAACAGGGGAGAAAGAGGTTTCAATAGAAAAATTCATCTGATTACGCCATCAAACGCGGTCCAAACTCAAGTTAACTTCGGGTACCGAAGTATAAAGATGCAAAGAACATTCCTGTAGAGATAGTTTCGCAAAATTCGGCCGGCATATCGTAGTATCACAAAGCTAAGGTGAGTGGAATTGATCCAAATTAGTGTCAATATACTTCTAGCCCTAAAGTGAGTATTTCTCCCTTCTGGATTTCCAAGAAATAGCGAGTTTACAACTGTTTTTCAATAAGTCAAAGTTTGGGCTATATATATATCCAAAGTAGCATTTTTCTTCCAGAATATTGATGAATTTAGTTTTAATTGCTATTAATATGAATACAGTTGGAAGAGATAGATGAATATTGGCCGAGTTACGCAAGTTAGCCGGAAAGCCGACAATTGAGGTATGTAAAACTAGTTTCTTCGGCAAGCTAATAGTTCCGGTATAGTCAAATAGTTCAAGTGTCAGTAGAATGTTTTAGAAGACGCATATTATGTTTAGTATGAATTTTAGTATAATGTTAGAAACATTATGATATGTGCAACATGAAACTTACTAGCACGATATAAATTCCAGAAGGAAGTTTCAGAAACAGTACCACATGTCCAGTATGTAATTTAGTAAAGTATGTAAGGATATTATCGTGTTCAGCCGAAACTCAGTAAAGAAATATAAGTACCCATAAGGTATTCAAAAAATAGAATAGTAGCCTAATATGAATTTTAGGAAGCATGTTAGAAACGGTAAATCATATCTACCATGAAACTTAGTTACACAGCATGATTCTTAGTAGAAATATTATATCTTGTTTCAGTATCAGATTCAGTACAGTATGACAGTAATTATATATATACCATTATCAGTTTCAGCATGTAATATATATATACACAT